>JAVSBS010015564.1:33327-145482 GCA_033124195.1 Coracias cyanogaster | reverse complement strand
GAAATATGTAGACTATATAGACCGCAACTTCAAAAGGTATAAAGTTATGGTGCAGGTAAGGGCAGGGAAGACACCAAAGATGCTTTTGCAAGTTTATGCAAATACTTTAACCACTTGTATTACAAAAAAAAAAAAAAAAAAAATCTGGCTTCATGGGAGTTATCTAGCCCTTAGGTTTTGGTAACATGTTCTGTGGGATTCCATCCCAGCTCAGAAGTAGAAAACAGAAACAAGAAGAGAAAAAAACTTTATTTAGGGAAAAGTGTTTGAAAACAAACAAACAAAAGGTTCTTAAAATTACCACAGAAACTTACAAGTCTTAATCAGTTTCCATAATATTTGTTATGCATAACATCCTTTCAAGATATTACAGTTCTGACAGTCAAGCAGTCAGCTAGTAAACACTGGGCAAGTATAAGCAAAGTCATCTTGCAACAGACATAAGGAATGGTAGATCACCACAACTGGCAGTGAGAATTAGTCCTATAAAAATATATACTTTTATTATCATAGAGGCAGATCAAGGAGTGAACTCCTACTGTGTCCCTAAGTCTACCAGTCAAACACAAGGATGATGCATCTCCGAATGCACAGTTTGAAGATGTTTGGTGTTTGAAACTACTAGTTTGTTATTCTGGGAATAAAAGACAGTACTCCTTCATTCTTGGAACCTAGACTGCACGTTTTATGCATACTACATAAGAGTAGTTTAGAGGAATTTTGCCAGGAAAAACTTCGAGCATGTTATCTATGTTTCATTCTCTACTTTCTAGAGATCTATTCTGTTCACAGTTTTCCCCTATGCATTCAAGAACTTTAGTCAATCTTACCTACATATATACTTAGAATCAGCTGTTTTAAAAATCCTGGTGTCATCCTCAAGCATAGCCAGTAATAAGCCTTCAGAAGGGCACATCAGAATTACAATGGTCAATTTAAGCAGATTTTGCTAGTGGCCAGTGCTTATCCATTCACTTTGAATGGCTGAAATAGCAGCTGCAGTAGCAGCAATGAGGCTGTGCTCAAAACTAATTATGAGGCACATACATTAATTTCTTAGACACTGGAGTTAGTTATAATTGTTAGTTGCAGCAGAACACTATCACAGCCACATGCATTATTTACTTAGGTCCATAGTTAGTTATGTGTATATGCTTGTGCAGTCATTTGATTAACCTACAGAAATGTATTGACTGTGAGTATTGAGACAAACTAATCATTCCTTGTACATAAACATATGCACACATTTGTTGTACAAGATACTGTCAAGCTACATTACAGCAAATCATAATGATCCTAATGACATCCAGACAAAAAGGACCCCAAGATGCATGAAAAACAAATACAGGAGGAGGAAATAAATGACAAATTGCATCCTGAACAGCCCACCATCTAGACTGATAACATGGAAATCCTACATTTGTGACCGTTATCAACAGTTATAGCAAGGACAAAGAACAAGAAGTTTCTCTTAAATTACATTGCCTTCTTCCATTTTCTAAGAAACTGATTGAGCTAAACACAGGACATTTAAGGTGAAAGAGTATAGTAGGTCTTTCATAAAGACAGTTTAGAATATTATAAAAGTGTACTTTTGTACATTATTATTCCTCCAAACAGAGGTGCAATAAAAGATACAGAGAAAAATGGAACATTCGAGGGGTAGAAGAGATCGAATTGTGAGTCTAGACCAAGGTCTAGGACTAAAGTTCAATGGAAAAACAAAACCTCCTCATAATACACACTATAAAAATGGATCAACGGTGATCTTAAACAACAACAACAAAATGACTACTCATTCAGTGAAGAAATTTACTACAATGCATTCAGATAAAGAATATATGCAGATTTTCCACTTACCTTTCTAGCAAAGTGATAAGAATCAAAATTGTTCTTTTTTCCTTTTGAAATAAGATTACTACTAATCTCACGATCCCACCCTCTCACTGCCAAGTCCCATGAGATGCATGAACTGGGAAAGAGTTCAGATGTATATTTAAATCTACTCAACACCAGCTGAACCAGGACAAAGATAAAGCATCCTTCCTAGAACTGTTCTGTAGGTTACATATTTCATACACACTTTGAAAGCTGCAGCAAATTGAAGAAAGCACAGTCCCTAGGACCCAAGAAAATTAAACAAAATAAGCTTGCAAAAAATTCCTGAAAACAAAATGATTGCTGGGAAAAAACACTTGCAAAAAAGAAGCCAAACTCTAAGAAGTCTAGAGCTTAACATTCACCTGCCAATGTATTATGTCAAAGCACAACATTTTCTAAGATGAAACAATGCTTTAAACAAAGAATTACTGCAGTCTTTACTTACAGCAGTGATTCGATGATGAAGCAGCATATAAACATTCTGCAGTAACCCGTCCATCATAGTGTCAATGAAAACATAAGAAATAGGAGGAAAACTGCTTCAACACACATGACACTTCTAAGCAAAGCACAGGTCTAGTCTTCTCAGAATTCTGAGATTACTTAAATCCTATAGAATTAATCTTCTTTCCACCAAATAAATGAATTCATAGTGAAATGGAAATATTTTGCTCGTGTTTTTGCTGACATTCATGCTGTTACAATTTGGGGGTTTTTTTTGTTTGTTGTTTTTTTTTTTTTTTAAATTCCATTTCTGACCAGTTAGGTATCAAGAGTTTCCCAATACAAACCTAGATTAATCCATGTACAGTCCTACATCTATAGGGGCATACATAGAACAAAACCAGAGAGTAAGGACAAAGAAAGTGCTCCATGTATGTCCTTCAGCAACACACATCCATTGTCACTAAGTATAAATTGGAACTCTTACACTTTGCAGTTTCACATGAAAAAAATCCTTTAAGAAATCTCTTGTGAAGTCCTTCTTGTATTTTAATTGTTTAAGCAAAAATTTCATCTTGGTCCAGTCACTGACTGGTAAAATTACCGACCAAAACAGGACAAGCTGCCAACATTCTCTAGCTGAATTACGTTCTTGAGAGGATTGGAGCAAGACAAGCAAGGAACTATGGACACAGCTATTTCCAGGTTTGTCTTCCCAATCCCCTTAGTACTATTGGTCAGGCAGCATTGACTTCTCATGTTACAGATTTTACAGAAAGTTTACGGACATTTAATAATGACAAGTGAAAGTGTTCTATATATTTCAATAGAAATTACAACAAGCAAGCCTCAGCATTTTGTCCTCTGCTACACTGCAAATATAATAAGACTTGAATAAAAAGGCCCAGAATTTTATCACAACACTGCTTAGTTTCTATATTTATAGTTTCTTACTACAAAAGTAAACTTCCTGGAGAAACTTGCAGCTTGGCAGTCCAGAAGAATACACAAAGTATCTACTTTTGAAAGTCTTTGTAAAAATATTACACTTCTCCAAAAAGAAGTCAGCAGAATCCCATAACAAATATTCAATATCTACAAACTAAGCAAAACTACAACAGAGTTATCCTAGAACTATGTAAAAAAAAAAAAAAAATCCTCTTTCTTGTGAGTCAAATATTCTACCTCACAGTGGCAGCTTGTTGGAAAGTAAGGCCACTTAAGTGTGGGACTGCAGACCAGTTCTTCATAGGCCTTAGCATCAACAAAAGCTAGTTTTTATTACAAAAGCCAAGGTTTAAATTTAGTGCAAATAAAATTACAGGGTTTTGTGGTTTTGTTTTTGGTGGGTTTTTTGTTTTGTTTTTACAAAAAATATAGACAATGGGTTTGGATGTGCAACAGCTTTGCCGGGCCTATAGAATTTAGTCATTTTCTAACAGCATGCAAAGTAGGAACCTACACTGACTTAGGCCTAAACCCAAGTTTACCAGCCATAAAAAAAAAAAAAAGTTCATCTCACCTTGAGCCAATATTCGAGAATTAGTAGGTGATACATACCATTTATCACTTTCTACACAAGTAGGTTTGCACACTGGAAATGGATGTGAACAACAGAACTCCTCACAACCACAAAGAGGTAGTATTAAAATACTTTTTCTCCATATCTTTTAGAAAAAGACATTTTTCATACCCACTGTGTGAAGGTACAGTTTATTTGAAGCATTGGAAATTGTAACAAGCAGGTTGGCTCTATTCATTCCTTGAAAATGCCAACAAGTTTATTTCTCCTTGATTCTTCCCCCAGAAAGAAGTCTGCATTTTATCATGTACCAGATCTGATGTGACTCCATTGGGTGATCAACTCATGCTAAACTTACTTTATATTCTCTCCAAGAGTGAACTCAAAGCAAAGAACACTGAAGTTTATTGATCGATGTGCTGATGTAGAACATATTATTCATAGGCATGAGTATTTGAGAGGGGGAAGAGGTCACCAGCTCCACAACAGTATGCTGAGCAGAACACTTGATTGCTTTTCTGGGAATAAAAAAAGCTATACCTTAAGCAACCAGATGGTCTTCACAGGGATAGTTACCTGCTTACAACAGTTTATCCAAGCAAAAAAACTCTGCAGAACACTAATGATCAAAGTGGAGAATACCAAGGATCACCTAAAGAATAATATTTATTCTATACAAAACTAAAAAAATATAACTATATTTCAAGCTGTTATTTGAATCTTAGAAAATTCTTAATTTCTCATTTTATTACTTTCTTGGGTTACTTTCAACAGAAAGCAATGATTGCTTTTAACTCAATTGTTCTATAACAAATCTGGAGATTATTCTTTAAAGGACTATGATGGGTTTCATAAAAATCTGTACTTGACGTGCTAGAAGTGGCTGTTATACTCTCTCCCCACCATAACATTCAATACTAACACAAATACACTTTGCACCAATAATAGTTTATTTTTCTCATTTCTGCATTATTGATCAGGATTGCCAAATAAACACATCTGGTATTTTGGCAAATGATCAAATCCTCTCTATTTCAAACTCTGCCTAAAATCATAAGGCCTGAAAGATATATTTGTTGAAGAGACTTCAAAGCATTCTTATAACCATTTTGGATGCTATCTGTGACAGAACTCAGAAGTTTTACTTTTCTGAATCCTGAATTCATTTTTTTCTCTCCCTCTGAGCCAAAGTATAGGTTTAAGTGTCCTGTGAGAGCAAAACTTATCTCTCTCAGGAGAAAAGGGAAGGACTTCTTGGATGTTTTTGTCTGGTTTTTGTTGAAGACAGGGAGAAGGTGGGGAGAACATAATATTGGAAATAGGTACTGGAATTTTAAAAAGTTTTTCCTATAATTCAGGCACACCTTGTTCCTCAGAATATCAGTCAAGAAATATACATCATAAAAGAGTCCTAGTCCCGTGGAAAGTATATATAGCAAAGTATACATCTGCCATCAACATGAAACTACAATAGGTTCACTTAACTATGTGGAAGGACTGAAAGTACCACTGTTACGCTTAGAAATTAGCAAATGAGTTTTGTTAACTGATCTGAGCCTCACCTTGAGAGGGGGGGAATGAGACATGGGACAGGTGGATACAAACAACACATCTGAGATGTTTCACAGAGGTTGCTTTATCATGCTAAAAGCTATGAATGCTTTAGAAACACAACATTCCTGGGTAGCTCAAGCACCACTGTATCCTTGAAACAATGACATAGTGTTTACCACCAGACCTCATTAGCCAGTTAAGTCATTAAGAGCATTCAGTATAGCAAGTCAGAAATGACTTACTGATAAAGTTAAAGCTTCCTGGAAACAGGACATTTGCCTAGTATAAGATAAAGCTCAAGTTCAGCTCAAGACAAGAGACCAGAGGAGCAAGAGTTTTGTTATAAGAGCTGATGAACTTAGGTGCTTCCGTAACAGCCCTTACACAGGGTGAGGGAAACTCACTTTGAGCTTCTGGCTTTAAAAATAATCTGCCAGAAACATACTGGAATTTGTGGGCAGTTTTGTTTAAGATTTTGTTGGTTGTTGTTGGTTTTTATTACACACAAGGGTAAATAAAGCTTTCAAAACCATTCTTTTGGTAGGGGAAGGGTGAACTCACTGAACATTTTAAAATTATCTGGAAAAGCATTATTCATCTGCTGCTATTCCCAAATCCATAAACCCAGCAACAAGGATAAATCAGAGTTAAGATAGAAACTTTGAACTTTAGACTGATTATTCATCAAAATGTCTCAGAGAAGAAGAAGAGATCTCAAAAGTAACAGAGATAGCTGAAGAGAATTGCTGATTACAGACTTGAAGGAGAAAGCTGAGGTGGGGGTGAAGAAAGTGTGTGAGTAGGAATCCACTCTCCCTACAGCTTCCTATGTGTTTGGGATAAATCTGACAGTGCTTTGCTGATCAAGTGTTGCCTGAATTTTCCTGAAGCGGGGGGGAGAAAAAGGCACCTAGACAGATTTTAGAATTACACTTGTGCTGTCAAAATTCTAACAAACCACAACAAGTAAAGCTCATTTTAAAATCCAGACCCAAGACCTGCACATTTCAGATGCACCTTTAGGGTGTTACTGATGTCACATAGTGGCAGTAGGAGGGAGGCCCTGGATTTTTCTGTGGTTTTCTTCCCTTTGTCTGTCCCCTGTTGACATTAAATGTTAACATTCAGAACTTATTTCCTACAGTAGTTGTAACCAGAGTTTACAACCATCACATTCCAACACCCTGTTCTGAATACAACTATACTTCATTCTAATGGGACAGGCCAATCCATGTACGTGTTTATTATGCATGCAGATATTGTTCTGAAAAGTATATAAAAATAAACAAGAATATGCAAAGAAGTCAATAGATACAGCGAACCTTTCAAATACCAGTCTTTTTTAGCTTTATCCTACACTATTCTCAATTCTTAGGGCAACTTTTTTTTTTTCCCAATTTTTTTTCTTCTCTACTGGTTCTTAACACGTCCTCACTCTACCAAAGAGTACATGAAAAAAGCATGAACAGGAAACATTAAACAATAATATTTGAAAAAATTCCTCTGAAATACAGAGAAGGTATTAATTCAAGAATTAGTTTCAGAGTTTTGTTGTTGTATTCCTAATTAATAGAATTGGGGAAGTTAGGCCACAGCAAGAACTCAGATGCTTGGATTCAAATTTAGTCAGGACTTCCTGTGTTACACCTCACTTGTTGAAAACTTTTCCTTATAAAGAATATCCTCCATCCACAAAGACAAAAACAATATCATTTTTGTTCAGCTGCAGCGTAATCACAGGAGATATTACACCTCCTCAGTTTTTATTTTCTGTTTTGTAAATATCTATTACAGGTCACAGACTGATTGTTCTTTGTATATGAAAAGAAAGTGTCTGTGCACCTCCAATGCATGTAAAAAAAGAAAATGTTCAAACACAAAGGGATGGAGTGGCCCTCTATATATATATAAAAATTACTATACAGCTAAAACACATTTATGGAGAAGAGAGAAGGTCTTGTTAAGAACATATCTAGGTTCAAAACAGAATACCATAATTAGATTTAAAATGCAGCAGGAATTTAGAATATTAATAAATATGAGTATATACACAGTTTTGAACTGTGCCAGGAAACAAGTCATTGTTGGTTTTCTTGGTTAGAATCTTGTCGGTTTTATTCTTATGATTTACTAAGTAACAAGCACTCTAAAAATCTGGCTACAGAAATGTTAATCTGCTACTATTTTCTTCAAAATGGATGTCTCCCATAACTCCACATACAGATACAGAATAATTTCTATTAAATCAAAGGCAAAAGCAAGCAACCAAGATGCCACGCTACAGGTTTTCACAGTACAGGTGAACTCACAACTATCTGACTTTGGCAAGGACCTGCTACAGAATTCAAGTGACATGCTATTGCCAGAAGCAACAGGAACTGGATACCAGGGACAGTTTCTCACTTACTTGCCACTGACAGGTACAAATTTGAGGCATTAGCAATACTTGTGTGTTTGCCTGGCACTTCCCAGTCACTGGGGCTTCTTGGAGACTTTCTCCCTCTCATCCACGAAGAGATCTTGATCAAGCTAAATATGAAGCCGTTAATTAGTGTGAAGGGGAATTAGCTAAGTTAGACCAAGAAGTTCTCATTGGTCAAAGTTGTACAGCATTAAACAATTTCTTTTAAAAGAAATTTGAATCTCCACTGCAAAACCACAATATCAATGTTAGCTCTAATAAAAAACTTCCCTGTAAAACGCTAACCTGACATGCTCAAATGAAATGGAAATGTCATTAGTATTTGTTGGTTTAAAAAAAAAAAACCAACTTGCAGTACAAAACCTGATCATCAGCAAGCGGTTATCTGCAAATAGATACATCATTCTACCCAAAAGACATGAAACTGTACAGATTACATTATTGTCCTCTGTAACATATAATCTAAGTCACAAGATTCTCTGTACTTGCAGAGCTTGTCCCTATAAAAACTATCTGACCTTACCCTGTAAAAGATGTAAAAGTGATGGAAGCTTTTAAAAATGATGAAACATGCTGGACATCATATACAAATGAATATTTAGAGGGACGTCTTTGTTGCACTATGCACCATAATTGAGTTTCTTGAAATAAGTGACTTAGTATCGACTTTGAGAGAATTTCTGCAGAAAAATCTCAATGCATTCTGTAAGGTAAATGGGAAGGAATGGGGGAGAGTAGTGAAAGATTGCCAAATTAAATTACAGTTACTAAAATTAGACTATTAAAGTTGCAATAAAAGATCAGTTAGACTCCAGAGCGGGATCATTCTTTTGATCCAGGTATATACTACCTATGGAAAAGTAACAGAGCTAAGAAACTAGACTTGCTTCTTATCTACACACGTACGTTGATAAAACACTTGCTTATCCAGCTACATCTCTATGTATTTCTTTTATTCTAAAACAAACTATTGATTCCTTGTAAAAAGTATTTCCATCGCAGTAGAAATTGCTTCCAGAAATACAGGGTTCTTCAACCACTTCAATATGTGCTTGGCAAGTACTGAGTTGCTAAGTAGAAACCCTGATGGACACCAGCCTTTCCTGATAAATCACAAGCTGAAGGTCCAAGAAATCACTCTCTGCAAGTCAGAGACGTTGGTTTCACAACACTGTGAAACAGACTCCCCCCTGCCCCCAAGCTTGCCCAGAGTAATAAAACCACACAGCTAAAAAAGAAGAGTTTCTGTGTAAATGTGGCTATATTGCAAGTCTCACACATGAAAGGAAAATTCAAAATAAGTTTACTGTTCTTCAGAAACAGATTACCTGGGCAATACTAGGATATGTAACACAAAATGTCTACATCAGTAATATGGGACCATTTTTCTTCCTCCCCAATGATATTACAGTATCTATAGCCCTATGCTATAAATCTCACATGAACAGAAATTGTCCTCTGTCAGCTTTCAAACCTGCACAGATTACTAAATACTTCCAACACACGTGGAGAGTCTAAACAAGTTATTTTTAGCTATTAATATTGCAAAATCTAGCTTCTCAGACCTCCTCAGCTCATCAAGCATAGGAAATTAGCTAAAAAACTTAGGTAACAGAGGCTAGAAAGTTCTAAATATGTTCCCAGTTTAAAATAGAATCCTCCTCAGCTAAGAAATAACGTTTTTTTCCTATTGAGTTTCTAGATCCTTCTGAAATACCAGTCTGCCAAGACCTAGAACTCAGTTTTCACATTACTTTGGAATTGTTCAGCCTGGAGAACGGAAGGCTCCAGGGAGACCTTACTGTGGCCTTTCAGTGTTTCAAGGGAGCCCATAAGATGGGGACAGACTTTTTAGCAGGACCTGTTGTAACAGGACAATGAGTAATGGTTTTAAGCTAAAAGAGGGGAGATTTAGACTAGATACAAGGAAGAAATTTTTTACAATGCGGGTGGTGAAACATTGGCACAGGTTGCCCAGAGAGGTGGCAGATACCCCATCCCTGGAAACATTCCAGGTGAGGTTGGACAGGGCTCTGAGCAACATCATCTAGTTAAAGATTCCCCTGCTCATCGTAGGGAGTTTGGACTAGGTGACCTTCAAAGGTCCTTTCCAATCCAAACCCTTCTATGATTCTGCTTATTGCTTTAACTTGTTACTTTCAGCTGAATTACAGGAAGGACAGAAGTGGTTCTATCATTCTAATATTCAGTTGCTGAACTAATCTGTCCAGCCTCCAGAACAAATGAGTTTGTATCAAATTTTTAAGTACCTGTTGCAAAGATCAAATAAACCTATTCAGTTCTTATAAGCTATTTAGTTTTTTTCTATGATGAAATATTGAAGATAGTGGCAAAATGAATAGATAAGCTTACCTAACCAGAAGTAGTATTATTTTGTGACTTAAAGTTCAACAAGCATCTTAGAACATGCAAAAGTTTTGAGGTTTTTTGAGTTTGCGTCCCCCCAGTAATTTAAACTGGCTCCTCCCACTACTACTGCAACCCTTTTATCCCACTTACATCAGACTTGTTTCAGTGGTGTGGGACTATTGATTTTAATATATTTCCACTCAATGCTGTGTATTTTAGTATTTTGCAGAGCTGGGGTCTGAAATAACTAAATACCCAGATAGAAATTGTTCTGTATGACAAGATAGGACACTACGCATCAGATTTATTCCTCCCTCTACTTAGCTATCTCTGAAGAAATGAAATCATAACCCCAAGCAGATGTTTTTGACTGCTCACAGACTATCATTTACATTTTCATTCCCACTTTGTTCATCAACACTGTTAAGAGACAGACACATATATGCACATCCTCACCTACGTAGCACGTATAGAAAAAGCTTTCTCTGCCAAAATGTTATTCCCTTTGGCCAACAAGTAATCAGTTGATTTAAATGGTTGCTGCAGAGTTAAGTCACTAGGAAGAAATATAGGAACAATTCTAATTACATGGGGAATGTGCCAAGAAACCTTTGTAGTCACAAGGACCTTCCCTTTTACTTGAGTGAAACATTTCCTTTATTTAGTCTAAAGGCAAACCTACAGGCTATGAAAATCACAGATATTAAGAATCAATTATTAAGAATTATTAATGAGGAGAGAAAATGGAAGTGGTGACTGAAGCTTAGCAAACAATTTATGCATCTGATTTAGCCACATTTTAACTGTCTATAAAAATAATTGTTTTCTAATACATTATCGTTCAATGATAACAATTTCAATGTTTTGGTATTAAAAAGCATGAATAACCACTCATATTTAAAATTCAGACTATATGGTTTATTATAATTGGTGAAGTAAGCCTAAAAATGTTTCTTAAATGTTCTCAAATCAAGTTAGGACACTATCACTAAAGACTTACAGGTGATCTGCATTAGTGTGCCACTTGCATACAGCTCTGAAAAATAACTCCTCTCAATGCTTGGGCAGCATAACTTGAAAAATATACATTAGTGAACAAGATCAGTAATGGATAAATTTGTGTTGATGTTTAGAAAGTAAGGGTTTTGTGCTGTTTTCCAAAGAGTTAAGATGACTAAAACTGGGAACTCAGCTTGAATTGGCACCCTTGATCTGATTCTGGGCAAAATCCCCATATCCATCACTAGCACTTCAGCTCACAGACCAAGAAATGTACAAAACAATTAACTTATCCTCACATTACAGTATTTTCCTGTATTTTATTCCACTCAGAACAGATGGTTTGTTACATCATTGAGATATTCTGATACATCTACTTTTCTCAAAGCATGCCTTTCTGATATAATTAAATACTGATGAAAAAAGCCAAAACAAAAACAACCAAACCACGCAACAACAAACCAAACAACAGATCCAAAACAAACCAATTGGGATGGCATAATATTGTGCCTTTTATGGGAGAAATTGAAGTTGGTTCTTTCATTCATTTGTAAGGCAAGAACTTCTGCCACTCAGAGAGCAGCACAGCAGGTGAATTCCTACGGTCTCACGCCCTTCTCTTGGAAAAGGGCATAGAGCACATAACTGAGGAGATCTGTGAAAACTTAAGCCCAACAGAGTGGACTCCAAGGCATTTTCCTTAGTGTCATCACATGAAGGTGTTTCACTTGTTGGCCTTCTGTGAAAGGGGCTTTCATAAATACTTCTGTTGAGCTGTCATCCCAATGTTTACATTGTTACATCCTCTACCTATTCACAGGATCATTTGAATTGGAAAAGACCTCTATGATCACCTAGTTCAACCTTCTAATGTCTCCCTAACTCCTAGTTCATGTCTCGAAGCACCACATCTACCTTTTTTAACACCTCCAGGGATGTTGACTCCATCTCCCTGGGCAGCCTGTTCCAGTGCCTAATCACTCTCAGTAAAGAATTTCTTCCTGATGCCCAACCTAACCCTTCCCTGCTGCAACTTCAGGCCGTTACCTCGTGTCCTGTCATCAGTTACCTGGGAGAAGAGACCAGCACCAGCCTCACTACAACCTCCTTTTATGTAGTTGTAGAGAGCAATGAGGTCTCCTCTCAGCTAAACTGAACAATCCCAGTTCCCTCAGGCGCTCCTCATATAACATCCTCCAGACCCTTCACCAGGTTTGTTGCCCTTCTCTGCACCTGCTCCAGCATCTCAATGTCCTTCTTATACTGTGGAGCCCAAAACCGGACACAGTACTCCATCTTTGTAGTAGTCAAGGTGCAGTTCCATGAGGGCTGGGAACAGGGGCACAATCACCTCTCTACTCCTGCTGGTCACACCAGCAGCAAGAACATTATTTTAGCAAGAATAGCTGTCATTGACTCACTACATTTAAGAATAGGTGATTTTTCTTTTTTCCTTATATGCCACAGGATTTACAAAGAGACATTAAAAAGAAAAAAAAAGACACAGCCTTACCTATGTGTTTAGCAATGTCAAAAGACAGCAGGTGGGGCATCATTCTGAAAAGTAGATAATTAGATGCAGGAGTTAATGAGTTCAAGGTGCAGAGTATGTTAAAGCTATAGCACATCATACAATGCACAAGAAAGTGAAAGAAAGCTTGTCAATGTTGAAATCAATGTATTTCTATGAAGTTTTATGCTACTTACATTTTAGCTCTTGTACTACGAAGTCAGACAGCAAATATAATTTTAATTTATTGGAACAGTTTCATCATTTAGATAATATATTCAAATACTTACTTGCTGAGAAACTTAAAATTATCAAAGCCTGGAGGACATTTACAAAAGATTTATAATTATCTTTTTAGTTATGAAAAATTATTTCAGAGAAAGCTAAGATCCGTGTTAAAGAATTTGCAAACACTAAATACAAAGCAGCAATTCAGTTTGACTATCCTAAAACTCAGGGTGCTATGGTCTATGTGACAATTCCTTCCTCCTACTCCACCTCCCTGCACGCTCTTTTTTTCCTTAAATACAGGAAGCTTTGATAAATATACGCACTATGAGAGCAATGATCTAGTCTCAACATAGAAGAATCACTAATACATCCCTATTTTTCATATTAGGCCAAACCCAATAATACTACTCAAGTCACTTTTAAACAGTTTTGTACTAAATCTGTACATTTCAGGCACATTGAAAACAAACCGCTGATTTTTTCACTGCTAATTCAACACATAGCCTCAACATATTTTTTGTTTCATCTTAAACTCAATAAATGTGAAAAATTTGCAATTGAAAAGCATGCATTTAGTTCGAAGAAAAACAAAACCACAAAACCCAAGAGGTGAAATTTCATATCATGACAGAAGTTCCACAAGTCTCTGAAATGTCAGTTATACAGAAAACCTACTGTGAGTTTTATAAAAAAAAGTCAATCATTTGAATGAAAGTCATTGATTTAGTGTCCAATTCCAGAGGCCCCTGCAGTTAAGCATCAGCTAAATCACATCCCTATATGATGGCTTCGCTATATGTTTGATAATACCGCAGAGAATGCTTTAAGTTACTAGATGGAGCAAAGGAAAAGCCTGCTTAAAATACAGGAAACATTACCATTTCCTGTTTATACTAGAACTTCTTACCTTATACAGCCAGACAAGAGAGGAACTATGCTTTATAGCACTGCTCAGTGTCAACATGTCTTAACATCCCAATTTTATTTCCACTATCTTAAGTTTTAAATGGGCATAGCTCTGACATAACCACCAGAAAGCAGCTACCAGGATGCTCCTCTTCATTATGATAATAAGCAATCTAATTGCCAGAATATTCCATGGAAAAAACCATTTAAGGCAATGTTTTCAGCTCTTCTCTATGTATGGATTATACTGTGTACATCTTACACAGAAAAGCAAGACCTTTCTTTTTACTTAACTGGTACCTGGGGCTGAGAACAGCTTGCTTGAGTCTAGACTCAGACTTTCAGACTTGCTGGTTTGAAGCTATACTGGGCATATTGTGAGCAATTGACTTCTCTTTTGTGTTGTGCCAAGTGCTTTGAATACTCATTTAAGTAGGTCAGATCCTACTCTGTTAACAATTAGAAAATTGCTACTGCCATTAACCTATTTTGTCTTTTATTCACCATCTTAAACTAACCAGATATATGCAAAGTAATGGAAAAGAAACAAATGCACTCAAACCCCAAACCCATTTATAGCTTTCATTTTGAATATAAAGTAACATGAATAATTGCAACTATTATTCAAATATTTATTAACTACACATGCCATTTACTGTAGCACGTCTACAATAAATTAGGCAATGATGTTCCAGGAATTTTGATTTAACTCGTTCTTACTCAGAATGGCTTTCCAGTGAATAATTTGTGAAAATACTCAAAGAAAGGGGGTCAAATGTCAAAAATTTGGGTTTCATTGTCATCACGTGCAGTGTGAATGGAAATTGTATTCCTGTTAAGTAGGCACCTGAATTGTAGCTACATCTCTGAGTACTATTCACACCAGCTAAAGCTGAATTAAAAAAAAAAACAACAAACCAACAAAAACCAGTAAATATAACCTATACAGAAACTTTTCCAGGGAGAAGGGTGTAAGTTCCCCTTTCTTCTCTAAATTACAACTACTTCCTTGAGCTATTCTTTCCATCTTTGTAGAAATATATTAGTCAGAATGACAATTGTTTAGCCACAGGGGTCAACCCTCGTGTCAGAGACATCCACAAAACAAACAGCAGCAGCTATCAAAATAGGGATTGATTGCAACCAAAGTTGCCCAGCACTCCTGACAAAATACAGATTCAGATGTCTGTCAGGAATACAACTACGACACAACTAATTCTAAGCTAAAAAAAGACAAAGATAAACCAAAATGGGCATACACTCACTCACAAAAGGGAAACCTCCCACACAGAGGTGAGTGCTCAAAGTATCACTCACCAAAAGGATGAAGATCAGTCAATCCATGGAAATATCCTTGGATGTCATCTCCAAGGGGAGGATCTGACTGCCAGGCCTGCTACTCTGTGAAGAACCAACTGAACTGGTTCTTAGGGGCTCAATTTATACCCTTGTCAAGGGTACACTGTGGTCATTCTAATTGGTTGAGGGACAAGCCCAGACAAATCAGGCTAAGTGTCTACAACCTGAGGCACCTGATAACCACCATGAGGTGCAGCTTAACAGCTGAGAAGTATTAAAACATTGTGGCCCACTCTGGTTTTGCCCTCTCTTGTCAGTCAATAGGCTGCACCTGCCACAGCCTTCAATAATCAAGTAATTTCATGGGTTAGAACATCTCTCTTCAGGTCTGCAAAAAAAACCTCGAACAAAACCCTCTCTCTCCTCTACCCAGCTCACTGAGGACTGGTCACTCCCCACAGTGTTTTTAAAAGAAAGGAACATAGAAGAGGGTTCATTTGTTGGTCCCTCAAGCAGCACTAACTACCAAGATGTTGAGTGTAGGAATTCATCCAGCAGTGATACATTCGTAACTGTACTAAATGCTGTACTACTAAGTATTCTGTACTGCAAATATAGCAAGAACTCTTCACTGCTTCTATCTAATAATGTGAGGGGTTTGGTTTTTTTTTTTTAATTCTGGTTGTTTGTTTTGGGGTTGGGTTTTTTTTGTTGTTGTTGTAGTGTCATGCTATGATGAGTACATGTTTCCCTATATTAAATGCAAAACCACTGACAAATCCAGATGTAAGGTTATTCTTGCTATATCAGAGTAAATATTGGTTTCCATGGCATCAGTATGTGCTGGGAGCTCTCTCTTGTTTTAAATACTACAGGGATTTTATACATCATCTTCAGTATCAAGAGAAGATTGCTATTAATATTTGACTGTCATAAGAAAAATGCAGTGATAACCAATGACAATCAAAGTATTAAAATAAACCAAGATCTTGGATTATTTTTAATTGAAATCATTTTGAAAGTTACTGTTTAAGTAATCTTTCCATTTTAATTAAACTAACATTCAAAAGGTCTTATTAAAGGATGGAGAAAAAGATATAGTCCCTCCTGAGGAGATTGGAAATATTATTTTTCTTTTAAATGCATGTTAACTGACATCAACACAGGGCAGAGTATACTTTTGCATACTCAAATGCAATATTAATTCACTAGTTTGTTTCTAAATGTGTTCTTTGATCAGATACAACATACAACATATCTCTGTATAAATGGTTTTCCACCATAGAAAAGTTTGTGTTCTAGTTTGTTACAGCAAACTAACCATCTGAGCTTAGAACTTTTACATTTGTC
Organism: Coracias cyanogaster; assembly: GCA_033124195.1. NCBI lineage: Eukaryota > Metazoa > Chordata > Aves > Coraciiformes > Coraciidae > Coracias > Coracias cyanogaster. Next base: position 128,994 of record JAVSBS010015564.1, on the reverse strand, counting down.
ATTCATGAAATTTTTTATCTTTCTTTCTTCCCCAACACTTATCTGCTTCAGTTAATTTTTTTCATATTTCATCCATAATATGAAAACACAGGTTTACAGTTAATTAGACACAATCAACCAATGATGCCCGGTTGAACTGCCACAGAAACAGATTTACCTTGGATCCAGGTAATACTGCTACAAGCGTGGCATTCCAATTCTTCATTCAAATTTTCATCATAAATCCAGTACACTGTAAAGATGAAAGATGAGCACAAAATTAATATGTTATATGGGATTAAAGGAAATTACACAGTTGCATCTCTATGCGAATGCCATAAAGATACATCAAAAGCTACCAAATTCAGCTAAGGCATAAATTTAATTCCCAGTGGAAGAAAAACTCTCCCTCAAGAAAGCAACTCAATTATCCTGTCTCCTTCAGTGATTCCCAGCACAATGCATCAGCTAGAAAACTTCAAATTAGGCAGAACAACAGACAACATTTTTTTTTTTTTCCCCAAGCAGGTTGCAAAAACCATAGCATTCCAATTCTTTTAAGTGGAAGAATAGAGGAACATTTCTTCCCTCTATTTGTACTGTTCAGTACATTATATTTACGTATTATATTACAAAGCAGTATTGTTACCACCTCAGAAACACATCTATATTACTTGCAAAAGGATCATTTTGAATAATCAACCATCTTTTAACTTCTGGGGACTTCAATGCCAACCCTTGGATGTTTGTGGATCTCAGACACTGGAGTACATCATTTATCCTCAGCAATTCAAGAGATTTTTATTTAGAAAAAAAAAAAAATTACCTTGTGGTAAATGTATACACATCACCAAAATGCAACACAGTACCAGTTTCCAATTAGGCCTCCCAGAAATAAGTACTCTCAGTGAGCTAAGCTCAGAAAAATAAACGTGGAGTCTTATCTCTAAGGGAGGTTTGCATCAGCTCCTTGGCTAATAGAAAGAAGCTTTCTGTAAGGTTTTGTTTTCTGACTTTATATCTGCGGAAAGCCCTTCTCTTAGCCAAAGCTTCATCTTTCAAGGCTTGAAAAAATCTCAAGTAAAAAAAAAAAACCCAACACTCTGAAAAATGGTGGGTTATTTGAACCATTAATCCACCTACTAAACTGATTCAACTTTAAAATACTTATGCTCATTGCTTATTGGTATTAGGCATTAGGTAACAACTACATATCCTTATATTTGTTATGACATTTCAAGTGTGTACACCTCAGAAAACTCTGAAATGAAAAAACTCTGCACTCAGTACCTGCCTGATATTACATTCATAGGCTAGAAAGACACAAATATATAGATACAGACACACACACACAAATATATCAGCATAGAAGCTGAAAAGTAAATTATCAAAGCAATTCTTTCTTAAATTATTCTTCAGAGTTCAGCTTAACTCATTAATTTTATCACTACCAACTCTTTTGAGCCATTAGACCTACCTTATAAGATGCTTTGCAGCAAACTTTTTTTCTTTATCATTGTTGTTGACTAGCTGCCTGGCAGACAAATACAAACCCCTTCTTTCTCACTAACATGTCTCCCACAGAGACTTTTGCTGGCCTATTTAAATTAGTTGCCTGATCTGCTAATTATCAGTTCAGGTGGCCCAACTCAAAGCACCTTTGCTGGATACACTGAGGGGAGGGTGGAAACAACAGATTGGCTTCAGGGATATTTCCTCTCTGAGGCTCTACACTAATATGATCTTTCAGATGCTAGATTTTTTCCATGCCATGTTTCCTTCTGCCAATAAATTTCCAGTTAATCCTCTACAGACAAAACAAGGAGGGCAACCGCTGGTCCTTTTTTGGGTTTGTCCCGAAAACTTCATTCCCCCTGTGCCAGAATGGTTGCAGCATCTTGGGCTTGTATGTATTCACAGCTGTTTCTAATACCATAGTAGGAACACCTGTGTCTACCTTCACCTCCGCTACCTTTCTGTTCTAGTGTGGTCCCTGCTCCCTCAAAAGGGATTTGATATACTTTATTTCTTGCTCTTATTCAATATTCCCTACATTTTCCTCCATCAATATTTATTTTTGAGGAAATCGGTAACCATAGTTTAAGCTCTAGATAGAGAATGGGCTAGAAAAAGTTTTGGGTGCCTGCTCTACAGGAGAAGTTGAGTTTGAATAGGGAGTAACTGACCAGTATTCTACAAATGAAAGAGACCACATACACCATTTGTTTCGGTCCCAGAAGTTCAGCAATTTTCCCAGAATAGCCCTGCCTGAACTAGCAGTAGAGTAAGAAAACTGGAAAGACATTGCACAAACAGACAGAATAAATCTTATTGACAAATAATGCATCGCACCAGAGACAATTTGAAGCGTATCCCACAAGAGGGCAACTAAGAATTGATGCTCCGGCCCTGCGCTGATGGCAGCTACACTTTGCAGCACCCTGGCTCGGCCCGCTGAGCTCAGAGCCCAGGAGCTGCACCCTGGCTCCCTCCTGCACAGAGCAGCCCTGCTCCCACTGAGCCCTGACTTTGCAGCAGGCTGATGGAGAACCATCTGCATCTGAGGTAAAACTAATTTCTCAGATGGCTCAAGCATTCAAGCAGACTATGCAGACTTCAATTCCACATGTATAGCAGGGCTCCACTTAATTCTACAGTGTTACCAAACCTTTCTGACATTGGAAGAAGGCGTATAAATCCATAGTTATCTTGAACCAGTGTTAAAACATAACTAAATGTGTACGATGATAATTTTTCTGCTCAAAAGAACATACTTGAAAAAAAATGCTACTTTTCATTTAATGTTTGCTTCTATAAAGAAAGTTTTCAGTGAGAGCAGCTTATTTTTGCAAAAGGAAAACAGTTACTTTTACTTTTAGAGGATATCCTGCCTGGATTTATGCCAAGAAAAAACCCTAGCATTTATTTTTTAAGCTCTTTCTAAAATAAAAAGCATTATAGTATTCACATAAGTAAAACAAACCCCTTTTACTTATTTTAATTATATAGTAACTGGAATACTACTAGAATACACTAATTGTTTTCTGGACAATACTAATCACTTTCAACCACATTATATAAGATTTGAAAGCACGTTCATTTTCATTTACTTTATATTTTGCCAACAGCCTTCACTTCTTCAGACTTGTGATCATTCTAGTTCTGCCATATATTACCTAAAATATCTGTGTATTAACTAGTCAAGTACATTTATCAAACTCTGATCCTTAACTGCAAGATGTTGCTTCTAAGAAGTACATAGAGATGGAACGGCAGCTGAGCTCTGTGCTGTGATACTGCTGGACTCCATACAACCTGCTTAGTGTCCTCATGCAAGAAAACTTGATTCAGTTTGCAAGGTGACTTTTATTCTTCCTTCTGATGGGAAGCAATAGATTACACACAACAGCTTGACTTTTCCCTATTTGGTCTTTGACTAAAAAAAAAAAAAAACAACCAAAATTAATCTTGATTTAACATGTAAGTAACATCTTTCAGATTTTCTCACTTAAAAGGAAAGGAAGTTTAACACTTGATCTGCAGAATTTTAATTGAAAATGAAGTGCAGAGTTTAAAAATCTTCAGTCAGCAGCAGAGAGAAATGGGAAATAACACGCTCCCAGAGAAGAGGACAGGACAGTTGCAAAAGGAGACCTAAGTTCATGTTTGTCTGCTTATTTGCTACACAACAGAAATTGAGGTCTGCCACTTTGCTGCTGAGTCCTAATGGGCTATAAGGTATTCTGCATGAGCTCTGTATTGCATAAAGTGTTTTATTACTAAGTGAAAAAGAGCCCAGGGTTTCACCTCTCCCATAGGTGCCCTATAATAAGGCTACACAGTAATTTTCTCTGTCTCAATAAATATTCATTCAAGTAAAACAGTTTCTGTAGGAAAGACAGGAAAACACACATTCTGTATACACAAATAAATAAGACAGTATATGGAAGGGTTAAAATCTTGGCTCTATTTTTTTTTTTTTTTTCCAAATAAAGTGGAAGTTTTGAAAGTCTCTTTCCCAAGCTTTAAGTATTGCAACTGGTAAATAAAACAATTTACAATATCTCCAAAGATCAGATATTTCCAAACAGACAGGGACCACAGCGTTTTTCTCTACTTTGGCAACGATATTCCCTGACTCTTTACAATATTTCAGTCTCTAGCTGAGAGCATCTCTGGAAGTCCTTGAGCAACTTATACAATTTCTGTGTCTGCAACAAGATCTGTCTGACAGAGGGCTACACCAACTACAGTCCTTATCCTTTTATGCCTCTTTCCTGTGTCCATGTCTTCTGATTTGTTCAGAATGTTTTGGTTGTTTTGTTTTATTTTTTTCCTGGGGGACACTGGTTACTTTTTAGACCACACAAGCCCCTGACGCCATACCAACTAAAGTCCAAAACAATGCTGTATTCAAGCATCTCATTGTTACAAGCAGGAGCTATATTTACATGAACTTCCCTCACAAAACCCCAATGAGCTCAAGGAAACATCACTGCAACTCTTACACAAGTAGAAAATATTATCCAGTAGATAACCTTCAGGATATTTATAAACTCACAGTTACTGTTTCTTCCACTGTGGCTTATGAAAAAGTCTGCAAAAACATGTTCAAAAAGAATTCAAAACAACTAGCTTCAGTGAGTCAAAAATAATTTGATATAGGTTAACTATGCAAGTTTATTTACATTTGGAGGTGTTCACTTGGCAAAATAAAGGGGAAATAAAGTAACAAAGAATTTCTACTTCGGAAATTATTTCCAGTGTACACAAAATATCTCTGGAAAGAAATCACGTGTGGCTTTGTTTATCCTAGCGTACGTGGCTATTTAAAAGATGCTTCTCTACAGCATAGTAGGGATGTGAGTTTGGTGTTAACTAACATAGACTTTTTGCAATTAAGTTTGAATTAAAGCCTTATACTTAAACATCACTAAGAAAAGGGGGGAAAAAAGACAGAAAAGGAATTATTAAAAATTATTGAGTTGGAAGAAACGTGATTACATTATTTCAACCCTATTACTGAAATACAGAACTCAGTAAGAATCCAATATCACAAGATTATAACTTATTTGGCAATGTGGTTGAGAAGGCTAAAACAAAATTCAGCTCTTGAGATAAAGCATTTGCACAGATTAACAAGTGGGGATTTTTACTCTAAAGAAAGTTCACAGAAACTGCCTGTATCGATCTCTGTATTTCTTCATTGACCTCCACTGGTATTTTTTCACTTACTAGAAATAAAACATAAATGAAAAAGTCTTGAAAGTAATGTTATGTCTGTGAAAAGAATGGGTTTGACATAAAGGAGCCTTTTTAGCCACAGGATATGTATCCTCTGGCCATCAGCATCTTCCTGACATTTCTGTAAGGCTCAACCTTACTTGTCAGGACAACTCCAGGGAAAAAAAGATAGTTCAGTCTCCACACACTTTGTCAGGCGCCCTTCTGAAGAAAATCAGTGGCTGTCAACCTGTACCAACTCTAACACTGGTTCTTGCAATCTGCGTACAAACCCTGTAGTAACAGGACTGGGACCATTTCAAGTAAGCATCCTGCAATCCTTTAACATTAATAGGTTCATAAGCAAGGTCTCATCTTTGCTCATTTGAAATGAATGATAAATAAATGACAAACGAATGATAAACTCAGCTAAGTCCATAATATTTGAGAAGCAGAATTAGGAAACAGTATCATCTTAGAAATTAAATGAAATATGGATAATTGAGAGTCACCACTGTCTACAGTATTCGGATCTGTTCAAGATCCTTTAAGAACTTTGTTCACTTTTATTTTCTCTCATACACAAATGCATTGGAAGGTCTGCACTGCAACTTGATGATGAGCGAAGTCTGGATTGTAATACCTGTCTTTCGATATAATACGTGACACATTTACAGGCAAAGTCTATAACAGGAAGAGGTAGGAAGGAGAAAGTGACTGCATAAGAATTTGGATAAAAGCTACATGGCTATAAATTGTTATAGAACCAATAGGATGGTGAGCACCTCCACATGTATGGGTTATTTTTAGAGCATTTAAAATTTGATTGAATGAGGAAAAAAACCCAACAGAACCCTTTTGAGATAAAGTATAAAGAGAAAGGTTTTGAACGGAGTCACGTAGGCTGGTGAAAAAGCCTTGTTTTCAAGACATATAACAAATAACAGCAATTATAAGCTAATTGTCAATTATACACCCTTTTCCATTAAAGTTTACACACATTCAATTCTTTCACCTTTCAATGAGGTAAGAAGGAAAGCTCTTCTCCCTCAAACTGCAGAGTGAATTTATTCAGCTAATAACACATAACTTGGAGAACAGTTGCTAAAGCCATATTAATATTTTTCATGCACATTTGTGGAGGAAGATCTACGTTATTCAGATCAGAGAAATAAAAATTATGGGCTTCAATTAATCCATGCCATCTCTGGTCTCTTGGTTTTGGAGACTCTCCATTATAGATGTAGGAGCCATATGGATATGTTCTCAAATATGCTGCTGATATAAGTGGGCACAACTCCACCTGTATTTAACAAAATCATGCCAACTTATTCCAACACTGATTCTGGCCCCTCGTATCTCAGTTGGAAGCAGGCCTAATTCATACAGCTCTTTATGCCAATGGCAAGCCTCCAATTTTTCTTGCTTCAGAGATTAAAAAAAACCAAACAGGTATAGCTTTATTGTGTAGGATCATTGGTATTCTCTGGATCTAGCAGCAAATTGTCTATTAAATAAACTACATATCTTTTTCCATTTGTGAATTGACTGAAAATAAACTGAAGATGTCCACAGGTAAATCATTGATCCAAAATGTAGCCACGCATAAGTTTTAAAGAAAAAAAAAAAAGTCAAGTATTGTTTTAAGGAATGAAATTCTTTAGTGAAAAGTTCAGTGTATTTTCTTAGAAGAGAGCTATGCCTTGTAGAAAATTACATAAACTTGCTTCTATGGGGAATATAAAAACATCATTACGGGTTTAGCAGAACCTCTGAATTTCTGAACTTAAGTCTAAATGTAAAGTGTTTAATCCACCAGTCAGTAGTTGCTGCTGGACTCCATTAATAAATAATGCCAATAAGTGAAACAAGACTCTCCAGCATTCTGAAACGAAACCAAACCCTAATATATATTTGCTCTCTTTTTTTCAGGATGTAAATAATGTCAACTACAAAGAGTTTGGTGCAATTTTGTGGACTGAAAAATATTGTTTTGATATTGAATCTTGGGCACTGCACTCAGTTACTGCAAAACAAATCTCACATTTCTTTAAAAGGCTACATTAAAAGTCTCTCTTCTTAGAGTCTGATATATCTTTAAACTGTGAATAGATCTTATGTGAAAACATCACATTTTGCATGGATTCAATGTGAAACATAAGCTCTTTCCAATAACTTGTAAAGGTCCTGGAAACAGACTGATACTTATTCAAAATGTTTAAGCTTTTTGCAGAAGCAATTGGGTTCCAAACTTAGGGGAAAAAAAAAAAAGAAAAAATCACAAAGCTTTGCAACTGCAGGGTTCACAGATGTCTGGAGATGTTTCACAGTTTCATACAGTACTTGCTAGCATGTTGTGAATTGTTTACATTATGGCTCTAGAGAATTTACGTTCTGACAACCTGATTAAAATTGGCAACAGACTCCGATAGACTAATTAAATCAGACACAAATGTCATCTGTATAATGTAAGTAAAATATATTTTGTCTAACAAGCTTAAAATAATTAAATGATACAACAGGATCATGTGAAGAAGCCACCTCATCTACACCCCTTTCCTGCTCTCTTTTTTCCCCTCTTTTAGCTCTTCCATTCCTCACCCCTAATTTACTTCTAAAGAAACTTCTGCCATATTATATTGTAACCTGCTGTCCCAAGATACAATGCAAGATTTTGAGACCCCCGTTCCGCTTTATGGTTCACTGTTTTCATCTTCCATTCTATATCAACACAATTGTGTATCATCCTCCATATCAGAGCCTTGAGTAACAATGACAATGGTGATGGAAGGGCAGTCATAAACATCACAAGTTAGAAAACCAGGGGAAAAAAAACCCCAAACAGTGTTCTGGTGAACCAAATCCCACAAATGATATATAATTAAATAGATAGACTAAAGTTTTGCTCGCTGGGTGAAATAGCTGATATTGAACAGTTACGCACTTAAATTCCCAAGGCAGGGACAGAAAGTAGAATTCACAAAGTAATAGCCCGGACCAGAGAAAAAGACACTATAACAGAACAAATGGAGAACTCCTCCTGTAATGTATAATGTTATCATTTGGCTTTTTTTTTTTCATACATTGGTTTCACTAAAACAACCAGGAAACATCTGAACAATGAGATCTGAACATGGGGCTTCTTAACATGACAATTAAATACATTGCCTTGAGAAGGTGTGGATGGTCCATCCCTAGAATTGTTGAAAGTCAGGTTGGATGGACCTTTGAGCAACCTGATCTGCTGAAAAATCTCCCAGCCCATGGCAGGAGAGGTGGACAAGATGATCTTCAAAGCTCCAACCCAAACTATTCTGTGATTCTATGATTACGGTAGCATATCTACTCTCTGCAGCATATTTGTACAAACAATCTTTTATAACAGATCAATCAATATAACAGTCCTTCTCTTCCAGTCGGGTTTCAGGTTGGAGAAGCTATTTGAAATTTTTACACAGAAGAAAGATGTGAAGATTAAAAATCAGGGTAGGACTGTCCTGATATTAAAGGACCCTAACAATAATAAAGTTACCAAGTAAAAGGAGTCAGAGGAGATCTATCCAGATGGTGAAGAATGATCTTAGAAAGTGAAACAACGATAATCTCTTGAAAACATCTTCTCTATGATGAATTGGAAATAAAAATATCCTACAAACTGAATTTTCAAAGACTTCAGTATCAGCAAATTAAAATAATCATTTTTCGCCCTCATGCAGAAATGAATATACAGCATCATTAACACACTTGCATTTGGAATGATCAATGACAGACTTGCTTTAAGCAACTTTGTAAAAGAAAAATAGCTTAGCCTTTGAATTTTTTAATCATGAGGACTAGAAGCAGAACTTCCTGTTTCCTTTCCCCATAATTTCTGGCAATATACACACTTACATTTAAATTTCATAGGTTACATGGAGACCAATTTTTTTGATAAATGATGTGAAACTCCTGGATTTGGCAGGTGGAATAAAAGCCTAGCTTTCTATGTAAGGAACCTGTTAGGCTGGGAGTTCTTTTGAGGGAAGAAATCCAAACCTTCCCTCATTTCTAAATAAAATAAAAAATTGCTATTCCTTTAATTAAAATTTCCCTGCCTTTGAGATTAGGAACACAATGGAGCAGCCTTATTAGGAGGCCATAAAGATTTGTAAACTAATTTGAACATAGTGGTACCCTAGATAACTAGTTGTTTAAAGAGAAGGTACTAAATATCAAAGGTGTGTTTTTAATGATCTTAAGCATCCTCTCTATACACACCCAGAAATCTCAACAAGGATACTCTACCCATTATGCAGCACGTACGTATGAAGTTCACTTCTTTTCACTAAGACCTAAGCAGAAGTTTCTATGAAAGGAATAATCAAGCACTGAAATAGTTTGACTCAGATTGTAACACATACAACTGGGTGCATGGTTTTCTTTCCCTAAAGTAACAGAGATGATGTTTTATATATTTGCTTTGTTTCTTTTATTTATAGTGCAAATGTTTCTTGTTAATTTCTGCTTCACTCTATAACTTGTTGTTTTCTAAATGCCTTTCATTATCTGTCTATTTTTTTTCACGGAATAAACTGACGTTTAAGCAACTGAAACTAAACCTGGCAAAAATAAACTTTACAAAGCCAGACACTTCCAGTGTCATAGACACTAACATACTGTGAATAAAAAATTACATATTTGCTCTCATTTATACTCCTAATGAGAATTCTGAGCTCAGAGAAGTATTCTGAAGGAGAAAGCAATGAGTGATATTAAAGAGATATAGTCTCCTTTAGAAGGAAAACTCTAACATAATACAGAATAAAAACATAAAGGAAGAGGGGAAACTAGAAACATTCTTCCCTTTTCAGGTACTCTGAGAATCTTACAGGATAACTGCATTGTAATATTTCTAACAGCATACACAAACTTGGTCCATTTACTGTGCTAATTTAGAATAGCTTCATAAACCCAATGTGTTCCATTTAATTTCTGGTGAAAACTAAACAACTTCTAGCCTGTGTTATGTTTGAAATTCCTTCTTCTGCCTTTTCTATTCTCATTTCTTTCACTCTGCAAAAAAAGATTTCTGCCTTTTTTTTCTTATCTCATTCTTCTGACCTTTGTCCTTTTCTCCTGTTAATCTTTGTTCCTAGCTGCATCTGACATGAATGTACCCTCTCTTATACATGCAGTTATTCATTCATACACTGATCATGATATAGAAGTATCTTAAGTGCTCTTGTTAGCTAAGTAATGAAGAGAGAGGGTTGGCTACACTGATCAATGTAGTGCAAACTGGGAAATGAAGTATAAATGGCGTTGGACTCCACAAGCGTGGTTTGGAAGAAGGGAGCCCGTTTTCTACAGATGCCAATTCCAGTAACTTAGCTAGAGATATTATTGAAATTTTGATGTTTCCCTCAGTTTACTAATGCAGCTCATAGTGTCATAAAATGAAATAGCAGACTCAGCCTTACATCATAGCTATGAAAATGAGAAAAGGGGATAAAAACATTGTCTGTAGGAAATTACTGTTAAAGGATCATCAATAGCATTTCCACATTAAGGGGAAATGCTGTTGAGTGTCCAGTACAATTCCTTGCAATAAGAAAAGCTTAATGCTGTTGCTGGATAATATTTGCCTGCTATGCTTTGAGAAGATGGACACGGTCAGTCCAAAAGACATGCATCTGTAAGACAACACTAGTGCATGATGAGCTCTTCTTGCATACATCCTGCTCTTAATCGTTTTTCAGGTTTGTCCCTAATGTGGTCCCTGGAATACATGGAAAACAGACCGAAAACCTAATACATATATAAATAGAACACAAGCATTTAAAATAGTAAATAGAAGCTTTACAATTATAAACTCATAGGCTGCCAAAACAGAAAGGTGTAACAGTGCAAATAAGAACCAAAGAAGAAATTTGCCCCAGGTCTAGTCAAGCTGTTGTCCCCAAAAGCCACCAGCTGTTCTAAAATGGACGATCCTTTATTGTATACCATACCAACTACATAATACTCAGAATATACCCTCTAATTTAAGGGTTATTTCTGCAGCTTGCCTTTAACTGAGAAGGGGGTTTAACATGTTAGGTTTTTTCCTATTTTTATTGTAACATTGAGATTGTACAGGAACCTCCTGTATTGATCCTGACCGGGAAACCAGGGCAGGTTTAGGAGTCGGTGATGCACATAACAGTTAACGTGAGGAGGCGCAGGTCTGTGCTGCGCTGCGTTGCACAAACCCTCCGGCCACAGGACAACCCCAACCAGCTCCTTGTAGCAGAGGAGCCTGCGGGCAGCTCCTGCTGGGTACCACCCCTGACACCACCTGCCTGGCCTTGCCTTTATCTGTATGTGCACAAAGAACTTCTCATGAGAGATGATTTCCACATCCTTAAGGAACAGGGTTGCTTTCTTCTAAGGAAGTTATGCACTACCTCGAAGGATCAAAATTGTGGAGCTTCTCTGCACAGACAGGACCTGCTCTGGCGTGCACACCGTGCCACGGGGAAATCCATCCGTGCTCCACCCCATGCTGCACGAACACAAGGTGTCCAGCCTCCGAAGGGACGTAAGATTTACTCACTGCCAATATTCCTCTTCTTAATCTGTCTTATCAAATCACTTATCTCATTAAGCCATTTATTTCTGGACGTTTCTTATTGAGATCCAGAAAGAATCCTGCACCATCTCTCTCTCCCCCCCACTCCAGCGCAGAACACCGTCTAACAAGTCATCTCACAAATAAACAAGAAGATAAATATATAAATGACATCATAAAGGTTAACGATGCCGTTCTTGACTGCCTTAAGCACTAAACTACACAGAATCACTCTAGTGCCTCTGAAACAAATCATTAGAAGTCAAACAAAGCTGGTCACGGTGAATTCCAGGCTTTACCTTCTGACTTTTGCAGAGCAGGCTGGATTTACCTCAAAATGGAAGAAAATTTATATGGTACGATAACCATAAAATGGATGAAGGTTTTTCAGGGATATTGGAGGTTAGCAAGCATCAGGTTTTGTTCTTAATGGAATATTTTTTTTTTTTTTTATAAAGATCACAGTTTCTACAGAAAATAATGACAGAATTTAGTATCAAAGATGTCAGGAATGAAGACCACATGGTTATTGTGAGAAATAACATTTAACCTTTCTCTTGTGGCTGATGGAGGCCAATGCAGTATTTTATTATCAACATTGGCAGGTGATTTATTACCACTGTTTCTACTTCAGTAAAACCACATTAGGCTGTGCTTGATGTATCATTTGTTATCTTCAAACTCCCTATACACTTTCTGCATGCATAATCTTTTTCTTGTAGCACACTTCAACAGAAAAATGGTAAATATTTCAGTCATGATTCCAGATTCATCAAAAGCTTAGGGACTGAAATACAGTAGCTAAATGGATTGTTCCAGACAATGCTTGATGCCCACATAAAGCTTAAGTCCTGCAGAGAGTGATGTAATACATCTGAAACATCAGCCATGCGTAATAGCGCGTTAAAGGTTGATTCAGGAGTAACAGAAAAGAAATCATTAACAGACTTCAAAGGAGAGCAGAATTTTACAGAATAAATTCAGGTCAGCTATCATGATACCATTTGCTTGTGTAACAGTAAACTTTACATCAAGAAATCTATGAAATAACCTTTCAGATTCAACTATAACAGGATTTGTGCCTGAGGTCCTTGGAGCACAAAGGGGTTAGTGGCAAAACTTCCATTAACTTCAATAGGGCCAAGTGTTTGTGTTGTGTTTAACAGTCAAGTGCTGTTATTCAGGTATTAATGGAAACAAAGCATTGTCCAGCTAACTTTTCTATCCTGATCTCCTAGTTACCTTAATACTATTCATAAACTTACTCAAAACAATTCCTAATTTTATAATAAAATAAAAAAGAATTACAAGAGGATATCAGGAACAGAGCAGGAACACTACTGGTTGCTAGAAATACACCTTTTTTTGACACTCAGCATTTTGCCTATTAAGCACAAAAGGATAAAATAAGGATTCCAGCAATGTTTGCGTCACTCTTTCCACTCAGTTTGACTTTCACCAAATTACATCATTACCCTTCTCTGCATTGCATGAGTGAGAACATATGACAAACACTGTAATTAGCACAATGAGAAGAATATAGAAAACTTGTTTTGCTTTTGCAATTTTGTTGCAAGATCTTTGCTTTTCGCAGTTTAATATAACATACAAGGTAAATTATGGGGTGTTTCCTGATCACAAAAAGTGGTTTATTTTTGATGAAGCTTTTTGTTACACATCTAGATTGTAAACCCATCTAAGCACACCTCACTTCACTGAAAGCTCAGATAAGAATCAACACTAACGCCCACCCTCACTTAGGAAATAAAGGATATTAGTAATGATAAAATACACATGTTTATCTGAACAGCTACTTGTAGGATTTCTATACATCTTAGACTGAAAATTCAGTCACATTGCCCTTACAGATATTGCATAAAATATCATGGCAATTCAAAGGTGACTGTCATTATAATGCCTCTCTCAGGAAGGGGTACAAAAGTCAAAACGGTGGAACAAAAAGAAACCCCCAACAGTAAAATCTTTTAATCAAAGACCTTTCTTATCTTGTCTTAATTTTGTGGTTGGATATGCAATGGAAAAGGCCAGGCTCTCCAAATGAAAATGTAGCAAGTTGTATATTATCACAACTCAGGTCTCATAGATCATTCGTATTTCTCTAGATCCTCAGGATTAACTCTTTTCCAAGTCTGTGGGAAGAACTGCATCCATGCAGATCGTATCTACATGGGAGATGATAATATTGCTTCACCAAATGATTGAATCTTTATAAAAGCCATCAGATTTGTACCATTTCTTAAGAAAACAAAGATTTATACAAATATTCTGTCTCTTTTCTGCCCAATAACTTCTCGATCTGTTGGACAATTTCCTCTTAACATGAGAGGTAGAAATACATTAATGTTTCTACTAAGGAAAATTGGCAGCATGTTACCCACAGATTTTCCTGTATGTCTGTAGCATGAGGTCAGGTATATTATTAGAACTATACATAGAAGAGAGAGATTAGAAACACCTCACTGAACAGGGTTTGTCTCTTACTAGATACAGGGTAACCCAACCATGAGACATGAAGCGAAACCCATCTTCTAAAAATTTCATTGCTCAGTTGTCTAGTTACATCTATCCCAGGGAAGTCAAATTAAGTGTTTCTTAGTTTTGCTTGAAAATGTGCAATCTATCATCTTAAGATTTTGTCATGACAGTTAAGAAGTATGAACTTTTCTTCTGAAAAGCACTCAGGAGCTAAAGTTCATAGAATTAATCAAAACAAACACCGCCAAACGAATATTGAATAGTCTAAGTAATAATTCTTGCAGCTTTTCATTTTGAAGTATTTTATCTCTTCTGATAACAAAAATTCATTAGCTGTGTCATTAACAAAGTCTTCCGTGATAATCAAGATATATCTTTTTATATGTAAAAGCAACAATTAAAATATTTGTTAATGTCAGCCAAAAATCTTCATTAGATTTCCATGGTTATGAAAAAAAAATATTAATGGAAACGTTCCTCTTTCAACTTTCACAAATTAAAAAAATAATAATCTTACTTTATTAGAAAAATATTTGGGGGCCAGAAGGAGGTGTCAGACTTTCTTGATGATAGGGAATTAACTTTGCAGCATTTCTGTTCTTGTCTTCTTTTCAAAGGCTGCTAAGGATATACATTGTTGAATAACAAGAAAACTTCAAAACAGAATAGTCTCTTTTACCCTTGTCTAACAGTTTCTTCTGTTTGGAACAGTTCCTGCTACAGCACATGCAGGTATTATGCTTTGCTTTGAAGTCGCATTAGATATGTATGAGTTCATAGTTTAGCAAACTGTTGAAATATCTTTTTCAAAAGCTCTGCTTGGTAGTGTGATATTTGACTAAACAAGTCAATTAAACTGAAGAAGATAAATTACGTTCCAAAAGAAAGGTACCATTAGATAACTACCTAGCAATTCATTAGAGTGCTCCTGAGTTTATCTTTTCCAACTTAGTATGCAAGGAAAATGTGATACTAATGAAAACAACACGGATTATTTATTCACTTAATCAATCAGTTTCAAACTTTTGAGTGACAAGTTTACTTAAGTTAATTGAACATATAACTTTGTCAAATCCAAGCCTAGTGTAAGTACAGACAAATCCTACCATTCTGTAATGCAGCACACAGAGAAGCACTGCCATGTACAGCACTGGTTCTAAGGAACCAGTTCTAACAAACCAGTTTTCTCATGACAAACAGAGAAGCTTTTTCATTATTAAAAAAATAGATCATTACAATATCCTTCTGCCTGTCCTACTATATTGAAAGACAATATTATGGTAAACAAAATATATGCAGTCACATTTTGAAATTCAGAAGAAAGTAGTCTCAACTTCAAAAAAAATCAGCTTCATTTCTCAACATTAAACTAGTGCTGTGTAGAAAGAGTTTTATTTCTACTTCAATTGTTTTTAACTGTTTTAAGTCATGGATGTGTTTTTGAAATAAAACAAATGAGTCATATACAATAATCTTAAAACAACCTAATCCTCATTTGGGAGGAAAAATAGCCAAATGATCTGCAAATTAATTCAGAGATGGGAAACTATATTCACTACTATTTAATATTAAATGAGAAATGGAGAAAGCAAATTGGTGTAGAGTCCAGTGCAGCCATTGTGGGGGTGTCTGTAGACGTCAGACTAACTTTTGACCACCTCACTTGTTATCTACCAAGACTAAAAGCCGGGGGAAAAAATGAGTACAGAGGAAAATCTTGTTCATTTTGCTTGGTGTAAAGGTTTTACTTTGCAGATTCATAACCATTTCCTTATGTGTTCTTGGTAGCCTGTGTACGTCCTGCGTTTCAGCTATTAAACACCAGAGCTAAATGTTTGTGACCCTAGCTAGTCTTAAAGTAGTCTTTACATCTGCATTTTTACCTACAGTTTTGAATACCTCAGTGTTTTAAAAGCAGTTTATTTTATTGTCCATAGTTGTAAATTCCAGCCGTTCCGTAGATTTCGTCAGTAGTGATGCTGCTGGAGAGATCTGTGTAAATGTCACCCTTAGGTGGTGGCTTTTGCAGGATCAGAGCTATAGTTTACAGTTCAACCTTTATCTGGAAGACTGGTTATACTGGATGTAATTCCAAAATAATTTTATCAGGTTCAGTAACACAATCGCTTTGAATTTGTTGTCCGTTGTCACATTAAAATACAGAAAATCATTTTTTAGAGAAGTAAGAATTTCAGCTTTCCCAACAGCATGCAATACTTTACAAAGATGCACTGTCTGTCACACTGTTCATATTTAGCTGCATGGCATGATTTCTACTTAAACAGAATACAAATGGAAGAGAACATGAGCAAATGGGACTTGGCTCAGCCACATAAAATAGATTGTATTGCTGCCTTTGAATAATTCAGATCAGTTCTGTGAATTAAAAACAAAAACAAAAACCCCAAAACAACAAACACCCCCCTCCCCGCAAACAGCAAGGGAGAGGAAAGGCAACAATTCTACAGGTTGTTATTTCATGCTGGATACCTACTACTAGAACTGAGATTATCAGATGACTCAGTCTCTCATTATGACAATAAATATTCATAATGCACAGGGATTGCTGTCTACAAGGACTGCAAGTAATGATAGCTGCTGCAGTGATTCACAGCAGTCCACCTTCAATATAAAATTTGGAAAGCAGATAATCACTTGGTTGGGAATCCCCTTTGCTGATGAATATGCTGCTTAGTTCACTTCCCTGCTGAGTTATTATTAGATGGCACATTGTTATCAAATAAATAGTTCACTTTTCAGCAGGAACGATCTATCATTGTCATATGAATAATGAATCAGTGAAATTCTCCTTCTACTCTTATCCTCCCCTCAAAAAAGGAAATACTGACTGTGAAAGTGCGGAGTTTCTGAGTTCCTGCTGTGCACAATTTCCCCTCTGTTGGGTAGGGACCGTAGGAGACAGTAACACATAAATGAAAGGGAGAATATATAGGAGAATTACAGAAATAGACTGATGTCCACCTGAGCCATCTGCCTATCCCAGTTACCTCTGCATATTAAGAAGTAAGAGAGATTTTTGTGCAAAAGCCATCCAAAACTAAGATTGGAATGATGTCATTTGCAGTGAGTAATGCAGCATTATAAGTGCAAGATACACCATTAAAAACAGTTGATCAAATGTTCTTCCTTCTCTCTTGTTTGTTGAGTATGCATCTATGTATCAGTCTCGGAAATGCTGCAAGACAGAGTCTGCACAATGACCTATGATATTTCTATAAACTGGCTTCCTCTTCTAATAAAGTACAGCGATACTTGCATATCACTTCTCCCCCCCCACCCCATTTCCCTTCCATAACAGATTCAATTTTAAAGATCATGAAACTTAAAAGGAGAATTTAAATATGGCAAAAATAGACTCTGTGTCAGGGGGACAAATTTTTAAAGAAAGTATTTTGTTGATTAGAATGAAAGCAATATGAAAGAATTCAAAGTCATAGTTCAAAGTCCTTTTGCCAAACTTACTTAGTCCTGCTTTGAGATAATCAAAACAGAAAAGTTTTGCAAGTGTTTAAGGTTACCATGTTTGAGAATATTAACAGGCTGGAGAAGCTGCCCTATGAGAAAAGACTGAAGGATTGAGGTCTTTTCTGCCAGGAGAAAAGGCGGCTCAGGGGAGACCTCATCACAGACAAGATTCTAGTACCTAAAGGATGACTGCAAAGAGGATGGAAATTGTCTCTTCACAAAGATCCACATCGAGAATATATGGGGCAAGAGGTACAAGCTGTACTGGATGAGGTTTAATTTTTATACAAAACAGACATTTTTTACAGGGAGAGCAATCACTCACTGGAACAACCTCCACAGGGACATTATAGAGGAGGTTTTCAAGGTTTGACCAGATGATCTTTCAAGGTCCTACCCAACCTGGGCTATTCTATGATTCCATGAGAAAAAATTCATCTGTGTTCCAAGCTGTACTGGATGCTAACTTGGATAACATCTAACCAAAGAGGCAAGACTACATTCTGCTAAACACAGTCTTAATCACTTTACACACACACAGCTGGGCAGATTTTAGGGGTGGTACAAGATACACTAAGTCTGTTTATGGTTTTTGCATCACAAAAATATCAGAACTTATCCACTAGTTCAGGCCAAGGATCTATTCCTATATTCCCAAACATTACCCAAAGAAAATCTCTAGGAAACAGTAAGAAGGCAGCAAGAATATACGATAACTCCCCTCTCATAGTCTCCTAACCTCTGATCATCTTCATCTCTATGAATCTAGGTTTTGCTGGAAATATTTTGGTCTACCTTCAATTGGCTTGCAGCTCTGCCAACTCAGTGCCCGGGTGAGCTGGGTGCTGATAAAAACACATGATGCATAGATGTGAGGCTCATTGTGTGGGCTCATTTTCCTTTAAAATGTGGTAAGTTACCTTTATAGAACTGTTATGAGAGCAGGGCAGAATGTTACAGCAGCCTCAGTGTTTATCTGCTGATTAGTTCCATAGTGTACTTTCCTATTTCTTAGTCATTTAAAAGTTGCGTATAAGTTATGAGCAGTTAGACAGCATTAAGTATATTTTATGACCACGTATAAATATATATAATGAACATATGTTAGTTTTATTTATCAAACTATGATTAAATATTAAACTTTTATAGCTTCATTCCCCCATACAGCATAAATTGTACATCATATTCTATGTATGTTACTCTGTAATTTCAGATAAGAAATATTACGAAGTGGGTCATTTTGTTGTTGAAAAATTGTCAGCAGAACTAATCAAAGTATCCCAAGCTATTACAGAATAATTTGATTTCTTTTTTTTCCTCTTAAAAATTATTATTAAACTCTGTTCCCCAGATATAAAGCGAAGTTAAACATGATCTGTGTGTTCTTAATCTTGAACTACCTACCATTTGTATTCAATACTTATAAATTCAACAAAAGCTGTTGGGAATAGCTCTTCCCAACACTTAGAAACTTGAAGGAATTGTTAATCTTCAGAGGAGGCAGAATCGTTTCATATACAATCTAGACACCTCCTCCTGGACTTACAGTTTGGAATATACTTACCATCCTTCAGAATGCTTAATTTAGGAAAGATAAGCTTGAGGTAGACTTTACGGCTAGCTATACTCTGGCAGCAGAAAGTATGGAATGACTGTAAAGTTAAATTGCCTTGGGTTAAATCAAGAGTTAGGGTCAGCTTCAAACTGGTTTAATTTTTTCTGCATTTCATGGAAAGGAAGAGTATAGCATGGCTTTTGATGGGGTACGTGCACAGTGTTTGTTGTCTCTAAAGGAAAGAGTAGAACAGTTTGTGGAGAGAAAGAATGGAAGACAGTCACTAATATCCATGTACACCCCCAAATTCCATGCTAAAATTGTATAAGCTCTTGATGCTTTGACTGACCATGTTCGGTTTAAATTATTCTATGATGGCAGAAAACATTATATATTGAATAATCATACTCAATATGGCACATATTGAGTATGATTAGAGACACATGTACATGACTTTTTGTATGGGTCTCTTATGTGACTTCACAGGACACTGGCACACTACAATGCAAAAGCATTTACAGTTGTTCAAGTACGAAAAAATAAAGCGTTATGGATTATTTTTACTATTAATGTTGGCTGTGAAGAAAATAACAAAAATTACTAAATCCTGATTGATAATGCATCAGAGTTCAGATTCACGTTCTGCAGACTATGGAAACAAATCAATATTAGACAATTTTTCAAGTTATTTCTGTAAGTGCTCTCACTAATAATTAGAAGGCAAAGGAAAAAAAAAATCTTCTAATGAAAGCTTATTACCACTAAATGAATAATATATGATTCACTGGAATTGTTTTACTTGTATGTTTACTTACATTTATATGTCTGTTATCAAGGTAGAAAAAGGAAACAGAACCATATGGTAGCTGAGGGTCCCCAGAGAACCACAGAAAGTCCATGCATATTGACAGTTCTGGCTGCTGTGGTGCTTTGAGTTTTAGAAAGGGACTGTGTGGAAGAAAAGAGAGGTAGTACACCATGGGGCACTGGAAAGATGAGAGTACTAGATATTTCAGTAAGGAAAAGAAAGTCATTTGGAGATAAGTGTGCTTGGCATCCTCCAAAAGGCCAACTGTCCTGTTTTGCAAAACAGGAGTGTTTTTTGCATTTACAGATCCCTGGTATCTTACAGATTATGCAATATATATATTAAAGTTATTGCTACAATACTATGTTGGAAGCAGTTGGAAGAATTTCATCTGGGAGGTTTGGGAAGTAAAACCAACGCTGCCAAGAATAAAACGTTCTGAGTTCTAGGTTAAGAGTCCTGTCTCAAAATCAACCCAAATGTTTCTTTTTAATGGAACAGTAGATGAAGAAAAATGATGCTTGGTGGCAATCCCAGACAAGTCACTGAAAGCCTGCAGATTCCTTATTTTGCAAAAAGAAAAATCAACCTGAGCCTCCAACCAGCAACCGGATTCACCAACATTTCCATTTTGCCCTTAGTTATACAGCCCTGGGCATCAAAAAATTGGGTGCTCCTACTTGGTTTGAAGAAAACAATATCTCAGTGTGCACATTTCATAATTTTCCGTTTCCTCATCTATTTTATTCTCATATGCTGCTCCCTGAACAAAACATTTCTGTAAACATTGAGATTGCTTTGCTAACTCATGGTAGGGTTTTTATACAGGAAGATATAGAGACATCCTGCTTCTAAGACACTAGAGGCTTCTGGGGTCAAACTTCTGACAATTTTGGAAATAGTCAGCAAGTAACTAGCCTGTATTTTTCACTTGTCAGATGCAGACTCAGGAAAGCTTAATGACGAGATTTAATTGTGCAATACCAATTATTTCTGTATCAATTTGCAGAAATAAACCTGGAGTCTTAGTGTTTCCATGTGCAATAGCTAATAGGTATGGTATCCTGAATTTACCTGGTGGGTAGGCAGCTCCTTAAAAAGAGGTGGACTGATAATTATGTCAATGTCATTCTTTCATCTCTTAGAAGCCTTCTGAAAAGAAAAGTCTAATTAGGATGACAAATAAGGAAAGGCCGTTATGGGAAGATGCCCTTATGCAGATGAAATTGTTGATAAGGATGCTGAAAGCGACTGACTTCATATGAAAATATAATTCTCATTAGCAAGTGAAGAAAAGGTCTCATTATTTCCATTCCAATAAAGCTCTGACAAAACAGGTAAATAAACAATGGAAAATACACTATTTTACAGCAATTAAAAACATTATCTAAGAGTATTAAAGATTGTATTGAATCACTTTAATGTGAGTACAGTTCTGGTTTTAGTTGTTGGAGCTTCTTCTTTTTTGGCTGATGCCTTTTCTTTTTGTCCTGCTAATGGACAGAAGCTCTTCAAGCTTGCTAGCCGAGGGGATTACAAGTTTACAGTTAATTCTCCAACCTCAAAATAACTGCCGTTGTGTCATTTATGATAGTGGGTTTGTGAAATAAGCAGTTGTCAAAGTCACTTTCCAATCCTTAGTCAGAGTGAAGCTTATGTTTTTAACTGTTTGACCTTAAGCCCACAGGAAAAAGTTCACAGTACTCAGTAATCTATTGCAAACAACCTGGGTGCTCAACAGCCTGTTCTATGTGCTGTAAATGAACCTGTGGAGCAATGTGAAAGAACATGGCTATAATTCATTGCAAGTATTGATTACAATTGACTCATTAAGAAGGAAATCAATTCCTCTGAAGTATATAAATTGAAAAGTGGGAAATGAAAACGACTGGAAATAACATTTCAGTATTCATGGAACACTTTTAATAACAGGTTCTGAAGAATGAAACAAAAATGTTTTGCCGTAGAAAAAGACATGCTTATTCTTAACGCCCATGATTCCTATATGCTGGCATCTGTCTCTTTACTACACATTCTGCATTCCTTTTTAGTTAACAGGATTACTATACTTTGCAGTCTGTCATACTATTTCAACATATTTACAGTGCTATGAATGCCTCTCTCCTTGAAAAATCCTCACTGACCCTTAGCAGTAAAGATTTCTCATTTTTTTTTTCTTTTTTTCTTTTTTTTTTATGCACAACATAGAATGCAACACTTCTGGAGTATTTGTGATGTTTAAATCAAGCCATTCAGCCCATTCTGTACTTCACATGCCATGTCAATGTATAATGTAATGACGTGAAATATCATTACAACTCTTCACTTAATTTTAGGCTATCATTTGGTATGATTGTAAGATGGAGAAAGGAAGAAAAATTTCTAACAAGAAATAATACGAAATTTTTCTTTTAAAGAGATATTTCTATAGAATTATTAAAATGTTCTACTTCCATGTTTTGAGAACTTCATTTCCACTATCTTTATATTTTTATATGGAAAGACTTCATTTCATGTACATTCATAATAAAGAATCAAAGCTCTTAGAGGTAAATTCCACAAACTATAAAATTAAAAAAAAATTTAATTGTTTTGTTGTGCCCTTAATTTTGATGAAAGCTTGTTTCTAGGGGGGGAAAAAAAAATTAAGTTGGAGTTTCCAAGTTAACTTTGGAGCCTTTTTGTTAAGACTTCCTAAAGAAAAATTAATCCTGTTCCTCACCATTTATAATTGACATGCTTATCAGTGTTTTCTCCAGTTCAATTAATTAGCCTCCAGTTCAATTAATTAACCTACGGTGGTTCTGCCAGAAGTCATCTGGGCTGCAGAGAGGTGCACAGAGGTTGTTCATTCAGATCTAGCTGTGATCCTAAGGCCTAGTCATATTTACAAAGAAATGGAAAGAACTAATTCTCTGGTTTTTAAGCCCAGTAGTGGACCTGCAGTTTTGGTCCCTATGTAACAGACTACTAAAAGCTTCTGGATAGCTGTTGGAAAACACCAGATAGATGAGGTGAGGGACTGGGACAACAATAACGCAAGAACAGATTTTGTTTTGGTACGCAGAAAGAAGTAGAGCTTTTATCCACCACCACTAGTCTTTAAAAGCTTCAAATATCTCCACAGCCACTCAGCAGATACTCAACAGACAAATCTTTACCCTTAGGAAGCCCTTTTGTAGGGAGTATAGAGAAGCATTTGGAAGGAATTCCAAGAAAGTGAATGCCTGGAAAGGGAATGAATGTTAGCCATCCATCTCATCCGATACGTCTGGAATTTTAAACTTAATACCTTTGATTTATTTCAATCAAATTAAGTTGGTCACTATAATGGCAGAATGAATGATACTCACCTCTAATACCAAGGCAATCTATATTTATATTATTTAACTTAATCCCACTTTTCTTTACTCAATTCCTCTAGGTTTTTTTATTTGACATGTTCATTCTCTTCTGTCAAGGCAAGGCCTTCCAGCTTTGTGTCATTAGTAAATTTCATTTACACCATCCTTCTTCGTGTGTGCCAAGATAACTAATTAAATTACTTAAGATTTATTCCAGTAACATTCCTGCAGCCTGCTACTCTCCCCTCTCAATGCAACCAATTGCTACATCTGATTCATTCAGTTATTTACAATCTTACAATTAATATGCCAATAGGTGTTTTCTCCACTTTACTTACTTTCTCCCTTGTGACTATTTAATGTTTCTGGGTTACTACTGCAAAACACTGAAGAACCATGCATGGAAGTGCACAGCTTTAGCAGCAGCTGCTTTTCCCTGGTCAATACACAGGACTGAATAATTTTCAACAACTCTGGTTTTTGTCCTGAGGAATGGACTTGTAAAACACAGTACAAGTCCACAGCCATGTAATACTATGTGGGCAACTCTAGTGTGCTCAATTGTGTTTCATTTCTGTGATTTGTTTGCTTGTTTGTTTTTCAAATGGCATAAAATCTAACTGCCATGGGCGTAATATAATTCTGTATTCTCTAATTATTGTTTTGGTACAAAATAAACCAAGACAACTCTTGGAGGACCACTCCGTACTTTGGGACAGAACTTTTACATCAAGGAGAAAGGCTTATCCAGAAGAAAATGTCTATACTAGTCCATATCTTTGAGAAGTTATCTTCAGGATCTGCTGCCAAAGGAACATGATAACATTTCAGGGCAAATCCAGAGATTCTCCATTGTCACCCACCTTACGTTTCTATTTGCATCTTTGTAAATATTTAAATGCTATAATTTTCCTAAAGACTGCATTCACTTCACAATATTGTCAGCAACAAGCACCACTCCTCAAGCAGCCCTGCTAGCAGAAACAGGTCATATCTCCATCAACCCTTACATCCTTTCCTTACTAGTTTCTCCAAAACAAACCTGATCAACTTTCTCTACAGCAAGGCACTGGAAGCAGTCACGTTTTCCTTCAGAGATGGCCATGGTGAGCATAGCCCTAAGGAGGACACAGGAGTAGAACTATGTAGCAGCTGCTTTCAGAAGTTGCTCTATGCAAAATGTGTGCAACTCAAGGGGGACAGGTCCTAGGCAGCAAGGAGCATCCAGGCTGTGGCTGCCATACTGCTGTTGCACAAGGCCTTACAGACCTCTTGTATCTCTTGCTGATACCAGTATGCTTAATACAGGACAACAAATATTTTTTTAGACTTAGTTTCAAGCTGAACAGGCTCATTTTGTGGCCAGTGTTGATGAAAGAAAAATTATGAGGTGAAACAGGAGTGGAAGGAGAAAAACAGGGAGAAATTGCATTGTACTATGGCAGGCAATGCAGCTTGCATTCTGCAGCTTAGTCTCTGAGAGTCTTTATCTTGGGGTTTTGGAGCTGCTATGAAATAGTTGGTGGTAGAATGTTCCTAACCTTCAATCAGCAAGAGTACAGCCCATGTTTATGCCTGCTGATGGTTTGCCTTTATGTATTTACTTGCAGGCTAGGATGAATTGCTTGGGACAACTGCTAGCACAATGAAGTAGTAAAGCTGAATTCACAAATACGTTTTTCTACCAACAGTGTGATTCCATTCACTTCAGGTACATTTGCAATAGTCAACTCAAACATTCAAGATGTTGAAATTTCACTGCAAATATTTAACTTCTTTCATTTAAAATTAAGACCTTCTGAAGTCACAAAAATCAGGGAATCTGTATCTGAATACAATACAACAGCAATAAATCTTGTGCAAGTCAGAAATATTGCAACAAAGCATTTCTTTCTTGAAGAGATGACTTCTTTACAATTGAAGAACAGAGTCCTTTTACTGGTGCTAAATGTAAACATAGCATAATGATTACCTGAGACACAGGAGATTTTTATTTATTTTCCTCCTCCAGTGCTTCACAGAAATAAAAGATGTATAGAAACCTAGTTCAGAATCACTAAGAGGCTATTGTTATAACAGAAAGATTTACCCTGAATCTCCTTAAGATAAATGTATTTTGGATGGAGGAGAACATCCACCTTTGTTCAGCAGTTACGGTTTTCATCCCAGATATGCCAACAGCCTAAAGAGGTGTCAATTTTATAGTCAGTGCATTAAATATTTTCATTGTGACTTTGGACATAGGTGTTAGTTGGCTTAAGCAGTGTTCCATTTACAGTTCTGCTGATTTGACATTTAGATATAAACCTAGAACTGGGCTCACGATCATCTTATTGCTTTATTAATGCAATATTAGACTTTGGTTATATCACAGTAACTCTAGCCAAATATTTAATACATTATTTTGGATGTATGGTGAACTGTTCATTTTAATTCTGTTTCTTCATTAAACATATCAAGCCAAATGACTTATGTCTTGATTTATTTTCAGTGATTTCCACAAGACTGCCTGAAAGCCAACAGCGGTCATCCTTAGCTCATTCATCGAATTTCATCACTCTCAAAAATGGACAACCAATATAGGAAATCAGTCAATTTTGTTCTGGTAAAGTTCCAAAAGTCAATGCACTTCATGCATTTGAGGTATTAATCTATAAAACTTCAAATAATAGTTTCTCTTTTTCTACAGCTTTTTACTGAACAACTTCCTGATTCTCAGTTATAGCGTTGCTTGTTTTTCATTCTTACTTCAATAAAAGTAAGATCTTTTAGTTAACTTCTCAATTAAGTAAAATCTGTGCAATACATTGTAAGCTACATAAAAAAGTTGGAGACATGGCACGGCAAAAAAGAATGCCATGGCCTCCCTGGACAAACACAAGTGATTGGTGGTAGTGACAGTAGAAATATTTGCCTTTTATATAGCAGACTTCAGGCTAGAGCTGCACATACTTACTGAGACTAGCGGTTAATAATTAATAAGGAATAAGACTCCCTTCTTCCCATCTGCCCTTGTATTTTTTTGTCACACTGTATGTAATGTCTATAGTGAAAATTGTAAAGAGTGGAACAGCAATTTAGCCTCTTCCTGTTTTGATCCTACCAGTAGAGTTTAGAGGCATATTTCTGTTGCTCTCTGTTCCTAAACCCTTGCACCATTTTATCACAGTGGGCTCCCCTCTCTCATCTCCCACTCTACCAGCACAGCGTGGTGATTAGGATGCTCTCCCCTCTCCTTAAACCAGTGATTCTGAACAAACTTGGGCAAAAGATGCACAGATCAGTTCAGGTGCTTCTGCATATGCACCAGAGATGCAGAGTGACTTGGTTAAATGCTGATCTCCAGATTACCATTATTTACAGTCTCAGTCTTACTCAAACAACCACATAAGATATAAGATCAAGATTAAACAAGGCAGTGAGACTCCTACCCAGTTCTTCCTAACCTATA
Source organism: Coracias cyanogaster (assembly GCA_033124195.1). Taxonomy (NCBI): domain Eukaryota; kingdom Metazoa; phylum Chordata; class Aves; order Coraciiformes; family Coraciidae; genus Coracias; species Coracias cyanogaster. Next base: position 102,063 of record JAVSBS010015564.1, on the reverse strand, counting down.
CAAGACTTTCGTAGCCAAGAATCAGAAGTGCAGTAGATACTTTAGTCCCTTCACAAAGTGCAACCAGAACTTTACACTTCAGTAGTGTATTTTCAAGAAGGAAGAAGAAAAGATATTGTCTTAAAATACTTTAAAACTGTGACCTGGAACACTGGAGAAAATGGGACAGATAAGCTCAATTTCTTTTTTTCTTATTTTTGGTTGCAAAATTTTTATCTACTTGGGACATTCTCATCTGCTGGATGAGATGTTCAGAGCACCCAGCAGGATGTCCCCAGTGTTACTATTGTAAAGACTTGACATAGACAGTAACTGATCCTGAGCTGAAATCTGTCAAAAATTCAATGGGTTTATTCATCTGATTTTTGAATTTCTTCTTCAGAATGATGAGTATTCAGGCTTTTTTTTTAACTCTCACTAGTTAATTTTTTTAAGCTCATCTATTTTAACTCACTATTCCCGAAAACTACTAACTCTGAAGAATCTGCTGAAACAAAAAGAGCTCCACAATCCACCCCCCCCCCACATTTTTTTTTTTCTTTAAGAAAAGCCATTTAATAATCATCCTTCAGAGTTACTAGATTTCTTATTTTTATACCAGACCTTCAGTTTTCATAAAAGCTCACACCAGGATATAAAAGTATCAATTCATCAGATATCTTCCTTTCCTACTCTGAAATCTGAACTCTTGCCTGTTTTTATCTTACAGAAACGAAGACCCAAAAAAAGGTGGTTTGATGAAGGGTGAGGAGGGAGGGTGGAAATCAATTCCCCGTATTCCCACAAGTGCATCTTTTGTTAACTTTATGGGAAAAGTAAGTAGCATAGGGTCATGCGGTTAGACTTTAAAAAAAAAAAAAAAGAGCTGTTTAAGCCCCAGTGCATCTAATTAAAGTTCATTACAGGTGAAACCATAGATGAACACAAGAACTGACAGGTAGTGACGCACCGACCGCCAGATCAGTACTTAGATGAAAATGTGCAAAATAACGAGCACATTTTTCAGTACCTCTAGTTGCATGCTCAAAGCAAAGCTGAAGCAAAGTACCTTACAATTAATCACTATGACCATGTATCTAATGCACTAGTTTCTCTCCTGAAGGACAGTGCTGCTGTTCACAAAGACTGGTAGCATGAAATAAGTGTTCTCAGGGAAGTGACCCTGAAAGTTTGGGTGTCAGTACACACCTGATTTCTTGAAATGCATTTTGAAAGCCTATGAAAATTATCTCTACCTTTGCAGTGTCTACATAGACAGATCTCAAGGCAGACCGCCTCCACAAAGTACCTTCCAACCTGCCCTCAGCAAGGCTTAAATCTTCTGGGAGAAAAAGGTCTACTGAACTCTAATGAACTATTTTAGACATACTCCAGCAGATTAGTTTCCCTCCCATACATTGTATTTTATTGTCAATTTTTATTTGGCAAGTTCATTTTCTAGACAGGTTTTCTTCGGAAGAAGTTTAGAAATTCTGCTCATAGGGGAATTTTAGGACAGACTAATAGGCCTGCTTCTTATTTCTTCCATTTTTCTAGACAAAAAGAGAAAGAGTAATTCACCGTGTGCTAAGTATCAGAAAGTTAAAATTGTGTAACAAAAGCAGAATTTAAGTGCAAGACCTTTAATTCCCCAAGCTCTCATGGACATTCATTAGACATTCATTATGGACTTCGTAAGTGAATGTAGAATCCTTGGCTTAAAAACCCATGGAATAGCCCACAGTGCAAATAGTTTCAAGGAATAAACTTTTAAAGCTTCACGGTAGGTATAATGCAACCACAGATATTAGACATGAACACAATAGCTTTAATGTGTATGGTGAAAATGGCAAAAAAATGTAGCTGTGATATGGAAAACATTGCAGATCCCAAAGCAAAACTCATTTCCAGAGTTGGAATTTAGGCTTATGCTACTTTGTCTGCTTTTATATTGTCAATAGTTATCATTATTTGCTTTAATACAGTCCCCAATTTTCCATGCTAGAAAAATAAAATGTAAAAAAATCAAAATAATAAAATATTACTTGAGATAGGGATAGCTCCATGAAATAATATTAGCAAAACATAAGCTTATCAAGTATTTTAGGTCTGAAAAGCCAGACACAGATACCTACCTGCATATACCTATCACTTAATACTAAAATTACTCTGATTTTCTGTATACTTTGTAAAGAATTGGTAATTTTGCTTAGTCAATATCACTTTTGGGCAAGGACTTTAAAAACTTGATTGCAGCAACATTTTGTTTTGAAATAATTAGGATCAGCTTTTGGATCTGTGTGATGGTCTTTCAACAACCAGCAAACCCACAATTTTCTCTATGCCCAGTCTCTCCAGAGTCAGGACTCTGAAATGCCCAATACTCGGTACTAGTGGTGCATTGTGTGAAAGATCACTTCAGGCCAAAGCTTATTGCCAAAGATACGTTCTCTGTTTCGAAGTCAAATTCCCTGTGCTCAAAAAGACGTAAAGAAGGACCCACTGAAGCGATAACTTCTATACAGCACATAGCTGAGGACTTGGAGAAATCGGGTAGCACTACAAAATACAGAAGCAGCAACACAGAGGTTAAGCTGTAGCTGCCGTTGCAAGCTTCAGTGTACTTCAAGGTGAGCACATTTTTCCATGGTCATACATATCAAGAGCTGCTCACTGGGAAAATAAATGAGGTAACACCTTGGTCTGAATTATAAGCATGGCTAATGACAGTCCTGCAAAGGTCTCTTTCAGAGTTGTAATTAGCTCTGAACTCAACCGGAACCTTGTGGCATCTCTCAGAAAATGCTGAGATGCAGCCTCTAAACAGATTTCAAGCAAATGAAAAACATGCACGGTCTTATGTATCTATAGGTTCACAAATAAATTCCAAATTTCAGAAGCTTGCAGCATAGTAATTGAAGTCACAGCTATTTTGAAGATTCTGTTATATAACGTATTTTTACATAAGGAAAGCATCTAATGCATTTAGAGTTTGTTTTTTTTTTTTTAAATCCTAAAAATGAAATATTTTTTACCTTGCTGACTACGTTTGAAGAAAATAAGCTAAACCATATAATTTTCATGCACATGACTTTTACCACGCAGATTAAAACCGTCTGAAAGTTACCTTGTTCTCTTTACAGACTGCTTTATAGCTCCCCAAGTGTTCTCATTCCTACACACCACCGTGTGCCATTAGGTGTAGTTTAGCTTTCCAGTCTCTAGAGGTCTCTGCATATCGCATTTTAGCTCCCTGACATCTCTGCAGCAATTGCATTTTGAAGGTGAGACTGAAGAGCTGCAAGAGAAAGGACTGCTGGCACCAGCTCCGACCCTGACAGTGCTGTCATGAGATTTTACTTCTCCTAGCAATTTATATAAGCCAAAGGAGGGAGATTTATGTTGCAGCATTAGGTAACACCAGCATTGCACAAGTAGGAACGTCTTACGTTTTGTCCTTAGAATTCAGACCATCATAGCTCTTAGCATTCAGCTAGAAATGGTTGAATGTGATGTAGTACAAGGATGGCTGCTAACCCCAGCTGCCAGAAATACTACCTTTCATATTCTGACATTATACTCTGACCCCACCTGAGGTGGTTTCTCTCTTGTTTCCTTTCACGGCTGCTGATTTTTTCCTCAAAAAAATTGTTTCTGATTTAAGTAATTACGATTTAGCTAACTGTAGAAGAATTTATTCACTGTAATTTGAATGCAGATGCAGTTTCTGGATAGATCACATCTACTTTCCACCTGTACCTTTGCTCTCATCTCCTGTCGAGGAGCCTGCTTTCTGGCTGTTGAGTATGTCTTTCCTGATTAACTCTGTACTATTACCTGTATCTATAATACATTGAACATATAAACATGCCATATATATAAGGAATAGATTCCGAAAATGATAAAGGTACATCAAAAGAAATTAGTTTCTTCATTTATCTGAATGGTTTTTAGATCCTCCTCAATACTTCACACCAACTTTACGTTCAGGTTTAAGTCTTTTCCTATGGATAGATTAAAATAAATAAAAAAATAAGATACCTGCAACTACTCAAAGGCATTTCTGATTCTCAAGACACTTTTCAGACATTGTGGCCTTCAGTAACCACTCCACATTACCCAAATAATTTGGCAGAGCAAGTAGTTGCTAAGGCAGCCAAATTCAAAGAATAGCAGGGAATAGCAAAACCAACTTTATTTCAGACACAGCTTCTGCAAAGATAAAAATGGAAGGCAGCATTGATTTTATTATTTTTCATGTAGGCCAGCACAACCATTGCAAAGAGATGGAAAGATCAGCTGAGCCCACTCTTATATTGTGTCTTCATTTTAATAGCCTTATAAAGAGCATATTTATGTTAAACTAACAGCAGCACTTTGAGGTGTCTTGTCAACTCTACAGTGCTGCATGGACCCTAGTTCTACTCCTTACTGAGCTACAGGCTCAGAAGATCAAATTCTCTCACTAAACTGTATGCGCCTGTTCTTTTAGATTCTCCTTTGGTGCTAGGGGGAAAGAGGGATACAATAATGGATTACAGAGGAGAGAAAGACACATCTTCAGTAGCCAGAGTTTTCTGACACATGGTGATTCTTTACTCTTATGCGCTTCCCACTTCTCGTGAATAATAGGTAGTAAAGTAATATGGAAATAGGTGCTAGTTGGTACTTTTTACAGAAGAAACCAAGAGTTGCCCTGTTTCTATCCCAAGCACTACATTTCCTCCATAATGATCCATAACAATCTGCCAATTCTGGAACTTCAAAACTTTGTCATTTCCCCACATACACAGTTTTCTTGAAGATACAGTCTACAATGCCTTCTAAATCCCTTTCTAATCTGCCTGAAACAGTTACTCCTCAGGAATTCTGCACAAACATTAAGCCCTAACATTTGCTTCTCAAAACTGTTGGCTTTTTTTTCTACAGCAAAAATAAACCATCTGAGCCACAAAAAGCCTGTTTAACTTTCAGAAGCATTAGTTCTGCTTATCTTCAATGTACATTGTATAGCATTCTATAGATTTCTGTTGTTTAAAATGTTAAAATAACCTGTATGCAACACTTAAAACACCTTTTCTTCCCCTTCACGAAATTTAGTTTTCCATTGATGTGCCTTTAGAACATACAGAAAATTTAATGTTTGAAGCTTTTCGCATTTCAACATCAAACTTCACCAGAAAGCTCTCTAGCAAACAGTTTATCTTCTTAAACAGTAAGTGAATTTCTTTCAATTTGTCTGATTATGCTTTTCCAAGGAATTTGGGAGAAGGACTTGAATGAGTCTCAGCGTATCTCAACTTGGCATTTTATGTAGGAAAACAATTTTAGCAATTTCCATTAATAACCAAATAAAAAGAAGTAGTACTAATACAGTGTGCATGAGTTCAGGATTACTTGCATTTATCGATAGGTGGAAAACTCTACCTTTAATGAATGTATACATTTCTTATAAAAAACTTAGAGCTATAAGCACGTTATCCAGTATGATAATCAATAATAGATTTTCTCATATCATACTGAAAAGTGAAGATATTAGAAATTAAGAAACAAAGTATTTTAAAAAGAAGAGCTTATGTTAACTTTGTTATATACATTTATGAAAATACTAAAGCCAAGAATTCTTAATTATTTGTAGGGACTTATATCTAATAGTATGGATAGTATTTGCAACAGTTTTAAGAAGTCACCACCATTACTGCTTTTAGATTGTGACAGGATTTTCAGCTGCCCAGGTGTGTTCATATTGTGCAATTTTTAAGCAATTCAATCCCGGCTGAAGTGATTGTTCCAGCAAAGATGTTGTCAGAAGAATCTAAAAAGCGTTGCATTGTATAACAAGATTTCTTTTATTACGTGCAATCGCTTATTCTTATTGTGCTAGATGCTATGAGCCCATACAACTCTGCCAATAATCCTTGCTCAAAGGTTTCCAAGGCAAAAAGGTTGATATCTGTATTGACCCTCGGAACAGAGCATCAGCTGGTTTGTGGGGAGTATATACTGACTTTTAATAACCGAATCATAGTAACAGTGAAGTGTCTTGAATTATGATTTGAGAGCACAAAAAAAGTAAACCTTTGGATTGCTTTCAGGGAATTCCCAAAAGAGAAGGCAGCAATGAGGAAGGAGACTGAAGTGCATTTTAGGAGGCAGTAGTGAATCTGGGAGCACTGGTAGAGTAGAAAAAAAAAAAAAAACAACAAACCAGGAACCTGCTTTAAAAATGGAAGACAAATGCAGATGCAGAAATCTGATTTCAACTATTCCAGAAAGGCACTGTGATCCATTAAGAGCAAAGAGATAATCCATCACTTTTTTTTTTTAACAGATATAGTTAATCTAGAACACATGGCATAAGGGATGATGTTGCCATGACGAACATAAGGAAGAGCTTGAGAATGGAGGCAATAATACGCTGTTGCTTGACAACTTGATGCGTTTGAAGAGATATTGCCCATCCCTGCACTTTTGGAACATTAGAATGTAGTTTCTTTGTGCAAGGATTGTATGTTACTATATGGCTGTAGTGTGATTAATAGTATAAGTGTTTGGAAATTTACACATTAGAAGTAATTCTTACACTTCCTATTGTAGGAATGCTTCAATTATCACAAAAGTGTGCAGTCTTCATTAGTGATTTGTTAATGTAGGAATTTTTGACTGTCTGCTTCTTTTTCCGTACATTCAGAAATGTTTTCTAAATTATACTACATCAACTGAAGTACATTTGAATACGTGGTAGACACGTCATCAGAAGAAGTATTTGGATTATGATCTTTATTATTATTTGGCTAAGGGAGAAATTCAAGAGGTTTAAGGTGATCAATCTTATTGTCTGTCCAGCTGCAGGGATTCTCTGAATAATCAACTATTTTTGTTCCCTTAACCATACCTGTGTAAATACCATGTATTCCTCTCCTCAGGGAACATGAAATTCCAGTCATGAAAAGGAAGAAGTCAATAAGACCATCAGTCATGAAGTGGATTTTTTCCCTAGTTAAATATTTTTATGGTTCTCCCAGTAGAGAAGAAAAAGAAGATCCAACCATTAAAGACTAGTAGGAAAAAAACAACCTGCTAAAGGACTTAGAACACATGTAGCCTGGGAAACAAAAGTTAAGGCTCTTGTGATACAGTCTGGAGAGCTGAGGAGCAAATGTGAGACTTAATACATACAAAGTTAATTAATTAACATATTTATGCAATGGAAAAGCAAAAAAACCCAACAACGCTGGCCAGAAAATGAGTATCTGCTGCGGAGAAGGGGGTATGGAACAAGGAGCAAGAATCACTTCAGCCAGTCTACTCGTTTGGATGAGCTGGCAATACAATAGCTGACATGCTTTTGTGGGTAACAGAGCAAGTTTAAAAAAAGGAAAGATGATAAATGCAATATGCATGGAAGGTCTAACTTCTAAAATAAATATTGAAGGGTTGGGAGAATCGAGTAATGTTACAATGAATTAATTAGCACTCAAATTTCAGCACTTATTATAAAGTGCATTCTTTTGAGAAAACCTGTTGATAGCTATCCTTCAGAGGTCAGGAGATGAAATAGGTAATGGTAGAAACTCCCAGGATATATAGGATAAAAGTTTGGAATAGAGAGCTGAGGGCCAGAAGATAGTGCTACAATCTTCAAAAACAAATTGTACACAAATGTAATCAATGCTTGATAAAATGTGTCTGAGAAAGATCATCAGAGAGTCTGTGAGAAGTACCATGGTCCATATAGCTGAATCAAATATTAGCACTCATATGACCCTAAGATAACTATATTTAAAAGGAAAAAAAATAAAAGTAGTAGCAAGAGCCTTTGGGTTAAGAAGTTGATTATACGACTATTTATACATATTGATAACCAGAAGTCAGGTATACTCTCAGTTCAGTAATCTTTTTTTCCACAGATCTTCATATAAATAATGAAACGCCCATTTTACCTACTCATCAGAAATTTGTGTCACAATGTTATTGAGGGGTTGGTAAATTACTTAAAATACGTTTAGTTTTGAAGGAGATTAACACTTAGTGCAAGATTCTTCAGAAGAGAGGTAAAATCATCTTTACCTAAAATGTTTCTTTATTTGAGTTTGTGATATTTTTCTCATTTTACCTGGCATTTTCTTAGTAGCATCAGTTACATTCCATTCTGCAAAGTGCTGTCCCCTATTGCCAGCACAGAGGTGGTTCTTGGAAAATAATAGTTTTCAGTTCTCACATTTTACCATGGCATTAAGTTGCTTGATATTTTCAGTATTTGACCAGAGGCTAAATTTAAATATGAGGAAAATTCTCTGTCTTGTGTAGTGTGAACTACATTGCAAAATTTGTCTCAACACTAACAAAGAACATTTGAGCTTGTTTGTACATCAGGCTTAGCACTTAATGAATCAATGTGATAAGTTGCTTTTCAAGTTTTTTCCTTACACAGGTGGCAAATAACTGTCTTAAGTGATAAAACAAAATACATTAAAAATATTATTGCAGTACCGATCTAAGGTAGAACAGACACAATCTCAAACTTCCGCTAAATATTCTCTAAATTCTTCACCTCTGATGGTAGAAAACTGCATTTCATCAACGTACACTCAAATAGATTTAATGTACAATAGAAAAACAATCTCCTGTTTTACTGTTCAAGTCATAAATCCCACAATATTTTTTTTTTCTTTTAAGTAGTACATAATAAGGAAACCTATGAGACATTTCCTGGAGTTAAAAAGTTGTTGCTACCTTAGGATAGCTGTTTCCATCTACAACAGGTTTCTCTCTAGGAAAACCGTGGCCCCAGCAATAGCAACCTCCTACCATTGGAGGGAGCCAAGAGCACTTGTTCAGAAATTCTCTGTCCTAAGTCTCGGGTTTGAAGAAGTCAACTTTTTTTGGCACTGCAGTAGTCGAATTTTATACTGAAATGCTACAGCACTCACCACTTTTCATAGTAAAGACGAATTCCAGAATATAGTGGCCTATTCCTTACAATGCAGTCCAGCTACCCTGATTTTGAAGTATTACAGAACATGCTTTAATCTTGGCGCAAGCTATATTTGGTGTTTATTTTGAAGTTTTTAGAATGAGCAATAAGTTTATGAAATTGTCATATGTGATTTTTATTTTTTTAAACTAAGATATTAAAAGTATATGGTAAACACTAATTATTTTGAAGAGGATTAAAATAAAGCGACGTTGGGCATCACCATCTTAACACTACAGTTAGAGATAGCATAAGCAGGAGAAAAGAAATATAGGAAAGTGTTAGTGTTGTGTTGTATTTTATTTGGATTTTTTAAATGTTGTTTTACTTGTGCTTCAAGATGGTGTATGAACCAAGATTTTACTTTTTTTATGGTTATCCAGAGAGAGGGAACAAGACACAACAATATTGGCTGTAACTTCAACTAAAATGCTAGGTTCTGAACTGTCAGAAATAAGATCAATTGAGGACCCACAATGCCAAAAACACTTAGAAATGTTTTCTTATTTTTAGTTTTAAGAGTATAATTTCACTTATATCTCACCACTACATAGATGAAGTAGTCCACGAAAACAATAAAATAAGTTAACAGAAGAAACCACCGAGGCCTTGCTCCAAATAAAACTGAATTGTTGCGTTAAGCACTAGTCAGAACCAGAAGGGAAAAATAAATTAATCCAGTTTGTATTCCAGCTTGTAAATATTTATCCTCTACTACTCAAAATAATTTTATATGACTTTCACAGCTTTTTTTAAATTTTAAAGTGCTTTCCACGCACGGAAAGTCAGATTATAGCCTGTAGGTCTGTGCCTACATATAGAGAAATAAGGAAAACTAAAGCCTCTGTAAAGTTTCTGGGCATATTGAAAGGGCACAAAAGTGTGGGAAATTGGTATGAGGTATTTACCCTCCCTTACTCCTGTCCCAAGGTAACTTTGGATGATATGCCTGTGATGGTAGCCATGCTATTGCTTTGTCATAATTCCAGCATAATCTGAACTACCTTAATTTATATCTTATTTTCCATGTCACCAAGTTATCATTATAGCAACAGTACGAAGTCTCAGGTGATTCAGACTGGGATGACCTCAGCCAAAATCCCTCAGTTCTGGAAGGACTCCTTTTCCTCCTTGCTGAACAGACCCACTGAGTTCTGGGTTGGTTGCATCAGCTTCCCTAAATATCGTGACATTATACTTATTTCATTACTTTTGTACTTTCCTCTGTGTTTGGAAAATCAGGGGTATTCTAGTTGCTACAAGGAGGAAGAGCTGACACTTGTGGTTGCAATTGTTGGTAATCCCTGAATTATCAAGGTATTCCATAGTAGAGACTGCAATCAAGTGACAACCATTCTTTCATAGTGTTCCAGGCTTATTGGTATAAAACTGATGCATCTTTTTATTCTATATTTTAAGAATACAGTATATTTAAAGAAGCTAAACTATTAGTCACTGTGCCTAACTTGATAGCAAAGTATGGAGTGTCTCCTCACAGAAAACGTCTGTGAGAATGGACTGTTGCTGTCCCTGATGTGCTTCGAGATACACAATAAGCAAATTACAAAACACATGTGAGAGTGTTTATAACACTGTCTCTGCTTTTCATCTGGTGACACTCTTTCAAAATCGTCTGGTTTAAGGATGCAGCCAAAATGGAAGAATTAGCCAAGGGAGTTTAAGACAGAACTTTGTCAAGTGTTACATTCTCAGCATTCAACCAATCTAACTAAATTAAAAAAAAAAAAAAAAATCTTGGCACCACAAGATGATTCAAGTTGGAAAGAACCTCAGGAGGTGTCTAATCCAAGTTTCTGCTCACTTTGAGGTCAGACCAGGTTACTCAGGTCTTTATCTTGACAACTCCAAGGGATAGAGACTGCACAAGCTCTCTGAGCAGCCTGCTGCGCTGCTTGGCTCTACCCAAGGTGAGAAAACTTTTCCTTCAATCCTGTCTAAATGCCTCGTTTCAGTTGTCTGCATGCACAGTGTAGGTATTTATCTACGCCTGTACCTGTACAGCTAGATACTCACTGCAAATCCATAATAACAATGTCAAAATGTGACAGCTCTTAATAAAAACATCAGATTGCCAGAGATTGTTACCTTCCTAAAATCTGCACTGGTGGGAACTGAGCTAGAGTTTTTTTGTTTGCTTAATAAAAATCAAGTGATTTTGAAGGGTTATTGAAACCAGTATTGATTCTGTAGTTTTGTAGTGAAACAGAAATTGTCATTGGATCGTAAAGTAGTTTTAGCTAGCCTAATATCATTAATATTAACCTAATAAGCCCTTCACTTCTTCTAAGAGGTACTTGTTTCTCTCTGCTTTGAACTTGAGTACAATACTGCAAATTCGTGTGTATTCAGCATAGTGCTGCGATTTATTTTTCCTCCCAGATCACATATATGTGGCACAGTTTATCAGCTGAAGAATGAGGTAGCATTTGGAAGGACTGAAATCTCAGGTTTCATAAGATGTTCCAGTGAATTTGTTTCATTTTTCATATACATGTTTTAAGCATTTCAAGTTAAATAACACATGCACAATTCACTTAAAGAACCACAAAGTGCACATCGCCACAATTATGCTCAAGAAAGATGCTATTATATCGGCACCGCAGGCTGTCACTCATGCTTTCCAAAGAGTTTTGTGGAGCTTCTCAAAGCTACCACGCATGGACCACCCTTTGGCCCGGTTTCCTAGAAGACCATCTCAGAAGTCAAACCCTTAGCTCTGCATCCATCCACCTAGAAACATGAGGAAGCCTGGCTCTAGCCGTGCTTTGGCTTCCAAATGTCTTTGCAGCAAAGCTGGGAAATATCCTTTGGTTAAAAGTAGGGTTACTAAGGGCTCCAAAAGAAGGATTTAGAAACTTCAGTATGGGCTGCTGCAGAGCCACTGACCTCTGAGTCCCACTAGACAGGTTTCTATAGAGCCCTTGCAGTTTGCTCCCAGGACAGATTTTCCAGACATACAGCCAAGCTCCAAAGTCCATCCCTTGGATAGACAGGCCACAGACTATTCCAGAGTCCTACTCTGTGTACCACAAGATGTTTTGCAGAATTCTCTTGAGTTAGGGTAGTTGAAAAGGAATTAAATGGAGTTAAACTTACCCTATGACATTTCAAATGCAAGTGGAGAAGTAGCATTTTCTGAGTTCTTTTGAGAGTAAATTTATAATAATTGACTGGGTTTTTTTTCTCCCCATTTAATACAGTAAAATAATAAACTAGTAACTGTGATGCAAACTTTACATTGTGGTTTGTGGGTTTTTTTTTTCCCCTTAGGGGCTATATATTGTCAATTGAATATTAAATAGAAACATATGTATATAAATGCTGTAAGCAGAATAATACAATTAGACTACAGTACAAAAGGGAGAACTTTGTCACAACTAAATCACACAAAAGCTTTCTCTTTAAAACGTCAGTCGCTGGAAATATGATAAGGCAGAAAACATCAGATAATCCACTTGTTTTGAACTATCCTCCACTGCCCTAAAATGCTACTCAAACATTTTAGAATTGCCTCCTGTTAGTAAGTGATAGTTACAGTAATAGCTAACAGTTATTACTACTAACAGATAGGTGCCATCTGTTAATGTTGGACGGTTGGATGGGTCTCTGGAATAAAAAAAAAAATACTAACGATTTACTAGGACGTGATAAGAAAAAAAAAAAAGCATTTGCTGTCCTTGACTTCAACTGTGAGGCAGACACTTCTGAAGTAATCAGATCCTCTGAAGGCAATCATTGTGTTAATCATGGAAGAAATAAAGAGGATGTAAGATTTCTACTGTTGCTGGTTGGGAGTGCTTTAATGCTTGCCAGAGGCAAAGCACTTTGCACTGTGACTTCCCTTCACACCATTTGCATCATAGTTGTGCAAAACACTGCACACAGTTTACCAGAGCCACAATCTGCCTTTGTGATAAGTGTCATCCATTGATTTCCTCTCCCTGAGACTGAAACCAATACAGGAAAAGCTTATGCTTATTTACTCATATTATTCCTGATTCCTTTCAGATCTCACATTTCTCAAGAGCTTCATGTAATTCTTAACCATGATAACCCTGTTGATCAGTTCAATACATCTTTTATACGACAGCTAATCTGTAAAGATGACACTGAAAGCTAGTATTGCCAGTCTCTAACCAGACCTCCTATTCCTATCCATTTTGAATTAAATTTCCCTTGCCAAATAGGAGGAAATTATTAAATGGCTGAAGAGTCTCCAGGAGAAGAGACTTTGCTTCTAGAACAAGCATATTTTTTTCTAATAACTTAGATGTGCATAGCCTCTTTGACATAACAGTATTGTGCTACAAAACGTTGTAAGACTGTATCTATACTTGTCAGTTACTAAACATAACTAGAAGAAGAACGTTTTGTTGTTCTGTGATAACTCCATGTCACATCTTGATCACTTGAGCTACACCTATGTCTGTTCTTCATGTTTTTTGATGCAAGAAACTTTTAATCAAGATAGAGAAGGTTTTTTTTTCAATCAGGTACATAGACAACCAATAGCAAGAATGAAAACTCAAATTTAGGTAAGTAATCTACCATGGACCAGGATTGTCATCTGTTACAGGAGTTTTCTGCAACAAAGGTCCATTATTCTGTACCAGAACAACATTGCAGCACAAGACTAATAAATTATAATGGTTATTGTTATACAACTAGGATAAAACACATTTTTCTGTTGGTGAGATAACTAATAAAGCTGTGTTGGAGGAAATTCATCATTATATATTCATCTCATTTTCTGAAAAGTTTACGGTCAGACTTATAATCTGTCTCCAAAAAGGATTACATTCACAATCTCAATGCTTGAACTAATTCAAACTGTGAATTTTTGTTTCACTTCACAAAAAGTATCACTGTGTTTCCTGTTGTTTTCAAGATAGATAACGTGAAAGACTGAGGAAAAAAAAAAGGCATAACTAAAAGACTAAAAAGGCTGTAGAGAAGTTGATTGGAAAACAAACTCATTAGGATTAGGTAGGGGTTTTGTAAGGTTGTGTATCCACATTTGACCTTACATAAATTTCCCAACAAACAATTTAGGTACGCATTGATTTACCAAGTGCTGTATGGTTTTTGAATGTATAACCTCACATCAAACAGTGTCGTGTATCTTTGAGAGGTCTCTTGAATGCCTTTATGAGAGGTGCCTTAGAAATGTGAACTATGTAAAAGTTCAAGGATGACCATCATTTCAGGTGTGGAATGATATCTAAAATGCTTTCTAGCAAGCATATTTGGCTGCGTACTGACGTCATAGTAGACTCATCCATTTTCAGAAAAAGGCTTAATTTTATCTTTTCTTATTTTTTTTTTTTAGGAAAAAAAACTCCACACAAATCCAAAGAAGAAAATGAACCAAAATATTACCAACAAACATGGTTTTTCATTCGTCAGCTCAAAGATTTTAAGGCATGGTCTTTTTAAGCTCTTTTTTTTTTTCTCTGACTGGAGAAAGTTTCCAAGATATTGAAAATGGAGGACTGAATATTCAATAATTTCTTATTAGATCTAGAAAAACATACAGATTTAAAAATTTTATTTGTCTTGCACTACAATAATGCAAAAGCTATTTACACCCACAGATTTCTTTCAATAAATCATGAAAGGAAATATTGGTTCAAAAAGCAATCATGGCAACATTTCTACAAGGCAGGTGAGCCCTTCTGAAAGAGCTGTGAGGTCCTCACCCATCATATCTACCCTTTAGAAATAACTTGATATTCTAGAGATTCAGCATGATGGCATATGGTGCTACCACCCATCACATGCCAGACTGTACTTAGGTCAGCCTCCTTCCCCATGTCACAGGAGGAAGGCACATCTACCAACCATTTCAGTTACTAGATTCCAAAGCACTTAACTCTCTGAGATCATGAATCTCTTTATAATAACTTTGTCCACTGCAGAGAGCCTACCCAACTTCCAGCTATCCTGAGAGAGGATAGTCTTAAAGACAGCGGAAACCATAGGATGAAGTGGCATTTCATCTCGCGCGCAGTCCTGAACTTAGGTGGATGTCCAACAGCATGGACAGTCTATATTCAGTTGGTTCACCTCCTCAAGTCTAACATTTTAGAAATGTGTAGTGAAGAAAACTTTCGAGTCCAATGTACCTGGTTTTCTAACAGTATGTTATATTTGAAGACATTTAAAAAATGTTAATTAAATCTTTATGTCTGTTATTTTCAAAAAAGTCAATATAACTAAAAACGAAGGCAATGTTAGCAAGCCAAAGACCAATTGCTATAATCTATTCCTTGAATATTACAGGACAACACACTGTGGTTATATGAAGGCATACAAGCTTTGGGCAAATGGATTCTTTAATAATTTAAAGATTTTTCTAACTACTATATCCATGTGGTACCTCTGAGTATAAAAATTAAAAAAGTAAGATAATGAAAACATGCTTAACTTCTGATGTTATTTCTCAGACTCAATCTCTCTTTTGAATAAACTCATTCAAAGCAAAATAAGAAATTTAATCAAGGGCGGTTTTTTGACAAATTATTACTTTCCCCCAAGACTTATTTAATTTTAATTATGTAATAATGTGCTTAATAACAAGAACTGGGTTTTAATGAAAATCTTGTCAGAAAAAAGGCTTTAAGGGTGATCTTTGAGTTCTTTTTAATACCAAATATAGATATAGCATGTAATGCAGTTGTACTTCGTAGCCCTTAGCAAAAAAAAAAAAAAATCTGTTACTACACCGCTTTGCATTTTCTTTCCATAAAATAATTTTGCATTTGAAAGACTCACACTGCTGCGCCTGTCAGAATTCTCTTATGCCGTTATAGAAAAAAGTCATTGCCATATTACATATAACTAAGAAATTCCAAGTGCATTTCATTTGTTACTTCCCACAGTGTCTGACATCTTCTCCCCCCTTTCCTGCACATGTCACAGTTATTTATGGAGTGTAACAATCTCAGTTGCTACATAAGCGTTAGCAGAAAAACCCTTAGAAAGGCTCCATTTGAAGGTATTATAGTATTAAGTGGCTTAGGTGTTTGTATTCTGTGGTAATGGAGCAGGCTGAGATCCGGAATAGAGTAGGGGAAAATACTTAATGCATCTTATCTACCAGGGCAGGGGAAGACGCAGAGGGTGAGGCTGACAATTTACCCCACTCGCAATTGTAAAAGCTACGCAGGAGGAATCTTTCCACACCACAACACTGATGGCAAATCAAGCAGCTGGTTTGGTGGAACGCAAAGGGACATAGAATCAGCGTCACTTGCCATCATGCTCTGAAACTGGACATAAGGAGAGATGAGCTGGAGGGCGTGACATTGGATGATTGGGAGTTAAGCTCCACAGTTTATGCAGATGGCCTCTCGCAACTGGCTAGACAAGCTTGAATGGATGATGATACTATTTAATACCTTACAAGTTTGGTACACTCAGCTTGGATTTATAAAAACTGCCATGGAGACCTCTGCCTTGTAACTGAGCAAAGAGACAATATCTAAGTATAGAAAAGCAACAGTGGTGGAGTTGAGAAACAGTCAATTTTCACATATGTTTAGGAAACTTGATCAGTATTGACAGTTCTATCAGGTTTGAGATAAAAAGGAGATAAGCTTCAGGCTCACACAAAATAAATAAATAAATAGACAATGGACTGATAAAAGCAGTATTTTTAGTACTGAAGTACAACTTCCCCAAACTAACCTGCCAACAGGATTTTTCTTTGGGCTGAAACTTAACAAGTGTAGTAAAAGTCAAATCTATATCAGTTCTTCTGTTCTGCCCCTTTCTACTTTCCACATTCTCAATTCTTTAATGCCAAGCATGTGTTTAAAAGTAGAAAATCTCAAAAGGAAAAAAAGAAGATAGCAACATATTTTCCTGTGGTTCTGTGTTTTCTATTCCTTCTCACATTGTTAAAAAAACCAAAAGAACCCCACCCCAAACAACCAAGATCTGTATCTACTGATTCCAGTAGCACAGTTAAAGTCCAGAAAATTTACATATGGATTACTTCTCATACAGATACTTACTTGTAAGTAAGTGTGGATGGAAGATAACATAACTTCATGACAAGAACTCCACAGACTGAAGGCTTTCAGTAAAAACACTTATCCTCCCTGACAAAGAATTCTTTAATGGGAAAAGTAACTCCAATGTCTACATTTCCACAGCATTTTTATATATCCCTTAAAGTTGGAAGGTTAAGAAAGAATTTTAGTGAAAATGATCAGAAATTTCAATGTACCCATAAGGTAGGTGTATTTATATAAATGAAGTACAGGTTCTGGCTTTCTGTCTCTCCCCAATTCTTTTCAATTTTCTGTCCTTGGGTGTCCCCTTCATTCCATCCTGATTCTCAGCCTCAAGTCACTTACATCTTTTGTACAGACCCTGCTGGTTTCCTAGCCTGGACTCAATGACAGTTTTAATAATAAATGAGCTAATCTTCTAACTCACTTGAAATGAGAGAGACAAGGGAAATAATTTGCCTGAAGGAGAACGCGGTGCTTTAAGATTTCTAAGTCCAAAGTACAGATAGAACAGATTTTACTTGTGAGAAAACATGTTTTTCAATGTTCTAGGTTTTTATATTATTTGAGATAATAAATCAGTGACAACATTGACTGTTTACTTAACAACAACCTTGATGTGAGCTGTATGTCTCTTACCTGTGACAATATAACAGACATCTTTCAAAAACCAGGTGCCTCCAAAAATTTACTATTTGGTGTGATTTAACAGTGAGTACAAACCATCCCAGCTGGCACTAATGCAGCAACTAACCCCCAGGCCCCTTTCCTGCAAATTTGTGCTTAACCCTGTCATAATGAGCCTTTGAAAAGGAACGTGGTATTTGAGATCTATAATATTTTAATATTGTATTCACACTATTATTTTCTTCATAATTCATTGGCTGGAAATTGGTATGTTTATACAAAGCACCTTTAACCACATACAACAGGAACTCAGGTAGGCAGCTGTTATGTCTGAAGCAGTATTGCTGAAAAACACACTGAAATCACTGTATATTCTTCTCTTTCTCAGTAATGATTCCACAGCTGCATATATAAAAGTCCTGTATACTTCAAGTAGCATATGCTAAAGTGTTTCAGATATTTAAACTCTTGGTTTATTTTGAAAACATGACATGTGGACATTTAAACTATAGATATATGAAAAAATAGAATATAATTTTTTTTTTTAATAGAAAAATCTATAGAACTCTTGTGTTGAGTAGTTCCATTACACCAGTGCAAGATTTCTATAGATTTTCTCTGCTTGTCTTCATGCCTTGATGGAAAAATCCCTGCCAGTAGATACTTAAATGCCACACAGTATCTGATTAGAAATGTTATCAGTAAGCACCGTGCAGCCAATTCTGAATTATTGCATCTTTACTATCAAGATACCAGATGATACTATCATTCGCTATGCACTCAAATTATTGAGGTCATTTGCAATATGCCCCGTGTGATTGCACTACCATTTCAGTATTTATTTGCCCTTTCTCCACATTTCCTGGCATATTACATTAAAAATCACAATTGCTGCATGTCAGTCCTCCTCTGACAATCTGAAACATCCTACCAAAATAAATTGGAATTCTCTGAATAGATAACTCATGTATGCATTCTGAAGACTTCACATGAAACTAGAAAAATGAAGGGAAATCTAAATGTACACTATTGTGCAAGAGGTGTCTGATATAAGGACAAAATCGTAAAAATACTTAAGGAAAATGTAATTAACAGTATATGTAAACTTTCTGGTTTTAAAGAAGCATCATTACTCTACATTCTTCAACTCTGTTGCTTTTGTGATCATAAAAGCTACATGCACCAATGTAAGCCTAACTTTTTGTATACTTAATAGTTATTAAGGCTTTTATCTAGAAATTTCCTGTAGTTTACAAAGTTACACTGAAAATACTATTGTATAATCCCTAAGGAAATTTAAAAAATATTTTTATAAAGATTTGATAACAGTAAGAGATAGAATGTTGTGGCGGAAAGCCTTAAGGCTTTCCAGAACGACACAATCAAAAATATTTAAACTTCTATAAAACCCAGGAATGATAAAGTAAAAATGCATCAAACCAAGTAGCTAAAAATCAAGCTTGTATCAGATTAATCTCCCCACAGCTCATCTTCCTGCACATGGTTTGCCATGGCTGTTCTGTCCCACTGGTTGATTTTCTCTACATCTCAGTTACCTCTAGTCCACTGCACACAAGGCTCAGTCCTATTTTACACTTCTTGAGTTGCATTTTTCATAAAAGCAGCTTTCCACAAAAGTTTGCCTCATTACCATATCCAATACTGTGCCTGTTGTAGTTATGACACGTAACTACATACAGCCAGAACTACAGAACTGCTGAGAGAATGCCCGGTCAGAACATTTGTCTCAAAACAAATTAATAGTGTTAATCCTAAAAATGCTGCGTATATAATTATATATCCAATATGTGAAATGAATGCCTGTATAGATATTAAAATATTCCTAGAGAATAAGGATTTATTTGGAACTGAGTGGTAGCCATTTTAATTAATAATGATGAAAATCAATTTGCACAGCATAGCCTCTACATCTGTAATGCCTCACATTTTTACTGAATTTAGAACTACTGCCAGTTCATCACTCAGTAAAAGAAGCAGACAGCAGTCGTGACTTACTCTATATTGATAAATTTCTCTCCATGCTCAACCGCAATGCCAGACCATCACATTACATGCCAACATCCACTGACACAAATGATGTCATAACATAACATCATTCTACATGTATCTAACACAAAATTAGCACAGGCTTGTTCTAAAAACTGAAGGGCTAGTAAGGTGCAATCACCTATTTAGAGCAAAAGATTTGCTGCAGCCTTATGAAAATCCAGCCCCTAGGAGCACAGTAATTGTGTACTAGGGGTGTTGTATCCTACCAGGATAGATAACATCAGAGATAATGTAAAATACATGACCACACAGGATGAGGTGGGATGCATCGTTACACAAAAGAGGTTTCACTCAAGAAATACGTGAGACTTGATTCAGAAATTGTTCTCCTAGATGCTTGACTATTGAAATGTCAAAGTCTTCAGCTTAAATACATACCTTGATTAACAAACTATATAAAATAACACCAGCCAAATACTTCAGACTAGCCTCTTAAGCAGTTAAGTAAATGACATTGCCAAAGAGAAGCATCTGAAAATTCAACTATTGAAATATTCATTGCTTTTTAAATAACTCAGTCACATGCTTCAATAAAGAAATTAGTCTCTAGGAATGAAAGCCAAGCTTTATAAAAAAGGAACTAAATCAGCAAAGTAGACTGAAAAGATAAACCTTTTTGTTAACAGATAACCCCTGTCAACCAAACACTCATCAAAAAGTTACTACCCACAAGAAGCCATTTTGAAAAGCAGTTCTGGTAAATGATTGGTGTTGATCCATCAGCAAGCTGTGCAATCAGACTGTAAAGGTGTAAGAAACACAAACTACCTCAGTAGAAAGTCCTACCTCAAAAAAAACAGATAAAGCTTCCTTAGCTAAAAACACGTTCACCTACAATATGTTTCTTTTAAAATGGCATTTGATACCTTTCTAGTTTCAAAATTCTACCAGTGAGAAAAAGAGTAAAAATAGTCTTGATTATTAAAACATATAAAAATATAAGAAAATTAGAGCATGTAGTACAACCTGACGTTATGGAGCATTATTTTCTGATGTTCTTTCTTAGGCTGTCCTGAAGAAAATTGCTGGCTGGCCTTTCAAACTCAAGGTGAGTCAAAAGGGTGGATACCAGCTAAAGAGGCCTCTTTAAAGCCACTCAGCATTCTCAGGCCTTACTGATAAGCTGTAATCAAGGTGATCTGAAGAGACTGTGCATTTCATTCTTGACCTTGAGAAAAGGAAAAGTTGAAAAAAAAAGAAAAAGGAAAGGAAGACAGCAACTCAGCAACTTGGAGAATTTGCCCTTTTTACAAGGTTAACTTGCAGGAGAGCAGAATGCATGCTTATTAAATGTAAAAACTGCAGTTTGGCAGACAAATGCAGAAACATGTTCTAAAGTGGTCTTACATTTCATTTCTGCATGCTTGAACTGACGAGCAAGTCAATATTTGCATAGCTGTGAACCACACAGAGCATGTACTTGCCCAGACACACAAATGAGGAGCAAGAGGAGAGGAACAGTGAGATAATTGGGCCTATAACAATAAACAGAAAATTAGGCTTCCTTGCTTTTATTGATCAAGTCCTTATTGGGTAAGACTTTTCCCCACAGAAATGGCTATTTCTCAATATAAAGAAATAGGTGTTACTACTCCTCCCTAGCTGTTTTTAAAATTCATGAATAGTTCATCAGCACTAATAAGCTACGATGATATTTTTACCTTGAGTGTCAAAATTCTAAGATTTTCCTGTGTGCTTACTGTAAGACACAAATTCCTATGAATTGTATTATATGCTACACAGCAAGACAGTTATTCGTTACTGCATCCTGTTGTATCATTTCATGTTTACTCAATAAATAAAAGTTGTATACATTATTTACCTAGAATACTGCTGTTAAATCACTCTAAAACAAAGACATTTAGATATTAATTAAGGTAGAGTTATGAGCAAGCATGAATGTTAATGAGGTATTCCTTCATGTCTAGGGTGCTACTTCTGCTATGACTGACAAAAATTAGACACCTGATTTGATATCTGAAAAAACAGTTTTAATCTAGGCCTCCTGTGTTCTGAAACCATGTCCTCTTAATGTCGATACTCATTTTATAACAACTGGAATTTACAATTCCATTACATAATATTCCAAAACATGCCAGGAAACTGGGCTGCAATCCCTCAATGTAATTTTCCTGCTAATTTACCTTAGGAAAGACGATGCTGTTTCCTGGAAGAGCCTTCAAGCTACAGAAACACCTTTTCCTATATTCCTATAGACTGTGTGTGGTGATAGAAAATATTCAATTAAATCTGGCATCTCCTAACTTTCCAGTTTTTCATTTCACAATCAAATTAAACTTTTGAATTCCAGTGGTGACGGTGACATGTATTAGATACCTGGAGGAAGTCAGCTACCTATGCAAACTCAGCCATGTTACTTCCCTTTGTATTTGAAACTAACTTCTAAGTTTGGTCTTGCTTGTGAAATCTAGACCTGTCTTTTATGACATAACTGATCATATTTGATACAGGAACAATGGACAGAAGCAGAGGTTAGAAATCAAAACCAGCTTTAGCACTGATCTTGTGCAACACCACGTAATCTTCTGGTGAGCAGGAAAAGGCTAAATGCAAGAATAACATGATATTAACTTGTTAGTAGCATCCTCTAAAAGTTTTCCCCATTTCAAATATCCGCTGCAAATCTGTATTTCACCATCAAGTAAAACTTTCCTAAAATGCCCATGCAAACCTGTTTTAGCAACGCTACTTTCCACAGTAGCCGCTTACAGCTCTGCTCGCTCAGCTGAACTCTCTTTGCCCCTTCTATATTTATGCAGAAGCATATCAGCTAGAAGGAGGAACAAATAATCATTTGATCCAAAGGCTGATGTATCAACTGAATGTGAGCCAGCAATATGCTGGTGGCAGAAAAAGCTGTTTGTTTATCTCTGCCCAAATATGTTTCTCAGTGCTTCTTCTGAACAGCACCAAAGTGTCTTTAGAGAAGTGTTTATGTTTGGGTGCACATAAAAAGGCAAGGCAGAAAGGATATTATTATAGTCCTTGCAATACCCAAGCCGTTTAAAATCAAGTCAAAGTACGTTTGTTTGTATAAAGTATGTTTCAAAGTATGTTTTCAGAAGGATACAGGAAGGCTGGAACTCTCATTTTCCAAACAATAACAGTTTTACTGGAAATAGTTTTATGTATCTACCTCCATATTAAGGAGAACCATAGCATACCTTTGGACAGAAGAAATTTTAGCTCTCTTGTGATTAGGATCAACCCCAAGGATTTAAGCATCACTGTGTTCTGCCCTGGTTTATCCACTAAGATTTCATTCATAAGCCAAATACCATTTGTTTATTATCTGAACAGTGCTGTAGTGATGGTAGAAACCTGTAAAAATGAGTGGGTTATGATCAGCTGTGTGGGGTCGTAACGTATAAAAGGTTTTCGTGCCTTTGAATTCATGCACTAGCAAGAACTTCCAACTCTGTTTTACCTTTAAACCTTGAACCAAAGTCATCTATGTCTGGCCCTGCCTGAAGGCAAATAACAATTTCTTAGACAAAGTATTTGCATACTTTCAATGATTCTCACCATAAAATTTGGAATACAAGTAAAATAAGTTTTTTATTATTTTATTTTAGAGTAGTCATATTTCCTTAAGCTTTCCTTACGCTTGTTGCAAGCCCCTTTTTTTCCTGAGTTCAGTATATACGGTCTGTAAGACTGACACATTTTTTCCTGTCAGTCTTCCTCTTATCACTGTAGTTGTTCTATTCGTGGTAATGGAGAAACATAATTATAACTTTATGTATAAAATAAACAGCATCAGTAGGTTTGAAAAGTAGTACAGTAATTTTAAATTTAAATTTATGATCATGAGAGCACAATGATGACAGAAATAAATCTTTCCTCTTCATCAGCTCCTGGTTTTTACTAAAAGAATTAAAATGATGTTGCAAGGATTAATCAGTGCCATATGCAAACTAAAACTTTTGAGCTGATTCTTATCTTTGTCAGTAAGAACATTACTCTTCAATTCCTTTTACTGAAAATAGTATTTTGGGGTCAGTAAGAATTCATTGTCTTTGAAACTAGGTATCTATCCATTTTCAACATGCTTTTACTACAAATTTTGTGGAAGCTTAGCTCTGCAAAGAAAGAGGATGGTCATGATTTTCTGTAGCTGAAATGGCTACTTAAAATTCAGAGAAGAGACTCAGACTCACCATTCTACCTACAGAATGATATATATTTGTAACTATAATCTGTGAAGAAAATAATGTTTCTAACAAAAGAAGATATTTTCAATTTGAAAAAGGAAAAATAATTTAATGAAGTTGCTAATTTGACTTAGCTAACTAGAATCAGAATTATTAATATATTTTTCTTTTTTTTTTCCTCTTTATTTTATAGTTTTGGACAGATGTTTTACTCCTTTAACATAAAATTAGAAACTATTTATATATTTTCACACCATTAGCTTAGGTGTGTTGGAACATGTAATTCCTGTCTCAGTTCTGTCATCTCTCTGGTACTCATACACAGACACATAAAGAGATTGTGTTTTCTTGGGTAGAATTCTACAGGTTTCTGTAGAGTAGAGTAGAATTTGACACTTACTTGCTGCACGATGTCCTATGGAATCTAATAGTAAACATTCTCTGCCACAGTGTTTTCCCTGTTCCTATGCAGACAGTCTGCCAACAAGCACAAAAGCCAGAGATCTTGTGCGATAGATCTGTCACTCATGGGATAGCTTATGACAGCAGCAACTAACATGTTGAGTAGCTAGACTCAACTGCCTATCCCTAAAACTTAAATTACTAAACTGGTAAGGGCTATTGTGCAAACTACGATTTAGAATTAAATTAACTAATATTCTTCAAAGGAAATAAAGTGTATCAACATGTTAAGTTGAACCAGAATCCATTTACAAGGTAGAAATATAGATAGTGGTGTAAGATAGCAGAGAGCTCCCTAGTCAGTGAACGTGTTGCCTAATACCAAATACATATGTATGTATACCATATAAATATAGATATATATAAAACTCTGCTATAAATATTACTTTTTCTGGCACTTTTCAGTTCCTGATCCTGCATTCAAAATGCAAACAAGGAAAGCTGGCATGAAAAATGGAGCTTCTGAAAGCTGTACCTATCAGCTGTACCTTCTTAACAATCTGAGGCAATATTATCAAATCAGTATTCTCAGTGAAACTTTGCGAAGACCAAGAAAATAAAAAAGGGGATTAGTAGCCATCTGAGGAGATGTTTCAAAGATAATACAATTCTATTGTAACACTCAGAGCTTTTCTTAAAGCTGTGACAAATGTCCCCTCACAATACTTTTGCCTAAAAAAACACATTGCTGTCATAACTGCAAATGGAAGAAAAATTTTTAGAAGCACAATTGATTTAAATAGATTTTAGACTGTCATAGTTTCAACTGAAAGAAAAATTTATTGATATTAATTTCATTGTCAGCTTCTGGAGGAGTGAATAACTCAAAATGAAAGCATATTAAGATAAAAAAAATAGAAATCAAGGAGAAATTACTGAAACCATACCCCAAACTTGAGACATTTTAATAATAATGCTTTACTTATGATATGAAATATTTTAGATTTCTAGAAGGAAATATAACATTCAATATTTAATATTTTATTACACTTCCTACACTCCAGAAGCAAGGTGAATGGATTAGACATAAGCAAATGAACAGTCAGTGTCTGGATATTATACAATCTAATAAAAAAAATGTTTAGTGCTTCTACTTAAAAGACCACATATAACAAACATCTTTAGAAAAATAATTTGTTGTGGGTTTTTTTTCCCCCTACTTAATTATATTTAGCTTATTTAGTTCCATGTTTGCCTGAAATTGCTTGTGCTTACAGAAGCAAATGGTCCACACGCCATAGCTGGGAAACAGAGGGAAAGCATTACAACAAGACTATGGGAGGATCTTGTGAATGAGTGAGAAAATGAAGAACAGGAAGTGGGAAGAAAATAATTTGTGAGGCTACCCTGCTAACCAAGGATTTCTCTTCTCCCTGGAGGAACTGGACTGGCATGTTGCAGTCCCCAAGACAAGAACTGATGTACTTAGCCTCAGCTTTCAGAAATGACATCAGAAATAGTTTTCTGCACGGTAGAATGAACATTCAGAACAAAGTACCTACACAGAGCAGTAATGAATCATGAAGATAAGTTGTAATCTTAACTCTACATTCTTTTGCGTAGGTACTGTAGTGAATGACCAGATATGAAGGTATCAAGTGAAAAAAAAATTCCTGTTCACGCAACAGTTCAGTTTTCCTGAATCAGTCGTTCTGCACAGTAGGTATAATGTGAAGAGATATAATGGAAGCAATGATGATGCTTCGCAGAGTGGAACACCTCCATTAGAGTAAAACTAGAGAGCTGGTGTCAGCACCTATCTGGCTGTCTTGCAGCTGAGCAAACCTTAGAAAATGGGTCTTTCAAGATTTTGCAACGACAGCAGCACTCGCTGCTTATAGGATATGTGTTCATAGGCACATCCAGGATTTGCAGTTCTGTGCTATGTATATCACTTAGCATGTTCTGAGGTGAATGTGATCAGCTTCTGGAGCAGCAGCTACCTCAATACTCTAAAGGCAAAATGCATTCTTTGTAGTTGCTATTTAACATAATCAGAGAATGAGTACAAAGAAATACCAGTGTATTTAGAAATACAGGATTAGCAGGGGCTTTCTGTCTCTTAATGAACAGCACCTTATTATCTCAGTTAATGCACCGTGTAAACGTTTTCAAAAACACATCAACTTTATCTCAGAACTAGTAAGTGGAGTTTTTCCCTTAATTCCTCTACTGAAGGACTACATTGGATCTGGCTGTATTGATGGTTAGGAATATTGTTATAGTATCTTCCAACTGCCAGCCTAAATAAGTTAAAAAAATATCCACATGTATTTCTGACAAGGTTGTGCTTCCTGGGCGTAAGTTCTATGGAATATTTACAGTGAGTCTGTCTCTCTTAATTATCCTTTTGCTGGGCTGTGCAACTGGAGATGGAGTTGGTGATAGTCATGAATATATGTTTCAGAAAGAGTCAATACTAAGGAAAATTATTTTTCTACTTCTGTATTTTCCAAAATAAACTTCTCAGAAGAATCAAACCCATTTTTATTCACAAAAACATGCACATTGAAAAGTAAATAACCCCTCTTGCA
This sequence comes from Coracias cyanogaster, assembly GCA_033124195.1. Classification (NCBI taxonomy): domain Eukaryota; kingdom Metazoa; phylum Chordata; class Aves; order Coraciiformes; family Coraciidae; genus Coracias; species Coracias cyanogaster. The sequence continues at coordinate 75,200 of JAVSBS010015564.1, read as the reverse complement.
AGGGCTGGAGCTTCTTAGAATGTTTGTATAGTAAGCTGACAGAGTATCAAAAATGAGAATGAAACCAGGGATAAATACTTATTTTTCCAGTTTTAATTCATTCCAATCTTCTCTCTGCTCACCACTAAAAAAATCCCAGAGATTGGAACATATCTATAATACAAATAGGTTGTTTTTCATGCTGGATCTAAAACTCTAAAATATGTAAGCCTCAATCTTTTCCTGTTGAAATGAACGTGAGCCTGAATCTGAACGAGTTACTCCAGGGCAAAAAGTCTTGCAAAATATATTCCAACAAACTTGAGCATCTCAGCTATAGAAAGCGAGATTAATACAGCATACAAAGTAAGGGAAATGAGGAGAAATGAAATGTCTGTATTTACCAAGTGCCACACCTGAGTTTCATGATTCTCTGAGGAAGGAAGTACAGTAGTTGCATCAAAACATATTCTGTTTATTGTTTTAGTTAAGATGACTTGGAATTGGCTGAAGCTTTAAATTTAAAATAAACAGCTATACGTAGTTCAGTCCTAAACCCAAGCCCTAAGCTGCCTTCCCATATTTACATCAGAGACATTCTGAGCTTCAACTTCAGCTGAGCATTTTTTATTTTTACTTTTTTTAAAAACTTTGTTGTTTCTAGCTGTTGTTTGGTTGTTGCTTTTTTTACTTTTTTTTTTTTTTTAATGTGATTCACAATTTTTAACATTACAAAACAGTAAAACAAAGACTAACCAAAGACATGTGGCCAAATTCAGCTTCTGAGTGACAGGAATATTGAATATGTTAAACTATGAGGAACTTTCTGCCATTCGGATGTGAAGCCAGATTTTCACTGTCCCAGACTGCCATGATGATTCCGAATAATGAAATTTCCCCCTGCTTTTTCAAAGGGCCTCCGCTGCACAGTGCTCAGATTCAAACCCTTTCTACCTCTGAATCTAATTGGGCTGTTGGATCATCTGAAGCCCTGTGTCTCATGAGCTTTATTGTAACCTGGTAAAGTCTATCTTAATTTTGGCATCCTTCATACCATTCCTGGATTTTCTCTAAATACTCCCCTAAGTGGTGACTATAGTGCATATTTGAAGATCTCTACACTTGCCCAATGGAAACTGAAAGGTTTTCTTAGCTCATGCCACAGAACTTAATCTTATATGTAAAGAGGTATTTCTTTTCTTCTTTATATGAATGGTATTTATTTCCTTCTTCCCTTCACCTAATATTTTTTCCCGTGGTATTTTCATAACAAACATTCACACATATGCCCAAGAATACGTACAAATTGTTCAGGAGTATTTTTGGCCAAATTTTCAACGACTTAGTCTCTGAGATGTGATCTTCTGAGCTCATAAATAAAGATACCTCTTTTCAGAATGAACCGGTTATTTCTGAGGATTTTGGACAGTGATTTTTTTTTTTTTTACTGTATGTACTTGTTCCAGAATTGCAGAGTAGATGAAAAATATGCCTCCCTTTTTTTTTTATCATTCAAAGAATCACAGATATGCACGATACCTTCTGTAGCTGTCAAAAGTGTTCCTCTTTACAGTGAGGTATCATTCTGTTACAGGTTTTGTATACCAAGAATTTTGCATATTTTACAGAATAGAGTTTTTTTCTCAGAATCTCATCAAATATGCTAATGCATGAAAATAGCAACAGACCCTTGCAAAAAGCCAGATGTTAGAATCGTTAAATTGTTAACATGTGAAACAGTAGGTGCAAAGTATTAGAGCTTTTACAGGAAAAATAACAGCGCTGGATTCCTACGCATGGATGGTTGTACATAGCACATCTTACAAAATATTCTTAAATCCTTTAATACTTTTACCGTAAATTCATTATTTTTTTAGCTTAGCATGACTTCTAGTTTAGAAAGTTGTTGTAAGGGATGATGATCAAATTTGGAATGGGACAAAGTCTCACTGGGAGTAAGCAACCTCATATACTGCTGTAAAATCCTGGGGTTTGTTTAACAATGGCTCTAGCAGGTGGCATATGGCTAATGCTGAGTCTGTCACTAGCTCCAGGGTGCCAGACATTCCTCAAATTTTCTGTGAGGGGAATTTTTTGGTAGATTTGGATTGTAAAGGCACGTGAGCATCTGCTGCCTGCTCAGTCTCATTATCATCAATAGAGTTAACTCCTACAGCTCTCAGCCTAGCAGCCAGAGCCAGGAGCTCAGTTTTGCTTTCACCGTGAGCAGTGAATTTGGAAATCTGTCTTGAAAAAATGCTTCATTTGAATATGAAGAAAGATTGCATTGTAAACTAAATGCAACATTTGGAAGCTATATTAGAAATGAAAAAAACAATAAGGTAATATTACTTCCTGAGAAATATTTTTACTATTGAATTGAATTCTTAAGTTGGGATTGAAAAATTTGCATTGTCTTTTTTTTCCCATTGTTTAAGAGAAAACCAAGACCTAAAACAAAACATTTAATCCAAATTTTTCTGGAGTTGAAAACATCTGAAATATTTACCTGTTACATTGAGTTTCATATTACCACAAATCACGATAGTGTTTTAATGGCTTTCAAGTAAAATCAAGTACAATAAAGTCCATAATGAGCTCTAAGAAGTCTGGAACTTTCTCTTTTCTCTACTTTAGACACATCTTTTGATTTTATAGAATGATATGACTTTTTTTTTTCCTGTTACTGTTAAATCACTGACATCTTTAAGACAGAAACACAAAAAGCATTGGAGAAATAAAGCTAAAGGAAGCATCAGTGTCCACTGATCTTTGTGTACTGTAAGTACTTTTCTTGGGGACTGTATAACCTCAGTATCACCCCATAAATACACACCCATCTTTTACCACTGGTGCATTACGATGAAGAAAAGTCTTCTAGTGATGACCCATGGTTATTGAGCACTTCTGATAAGATGCTTGGTGAAAACAGTAGAAAAAAATTTCAGGTGAAATTTTGCACAAAACTTCTAGATTTAACCTTAGGCTTACAAAGCAGAAACTGGGTGACACGTGATATTTTAGGTCTATGAGCAGTCCATTTTTCACTGCTTAAGGTACCCAGGCTCCAAAGAGTTTTGAAATGTGGGGCACTGGTAGACAAATGCATCGCATCTTTGGCCAACCCTTAACTCTTTGATCACAGAATGATTCCTACAAGATACTAAGCTTGACTCCTGAAAGATAATCTTCCTACCCTTTATTATCTCTTCTATAATACCTCTATATACAGCATAAAATCCAGGCCAGAGTTGCAACTTGAAAGAAGTCTTCAACATGTACCCCCAAAATACACTTGCTTAAAGAGCAGACTCTGGAGATTTTTTTAAATAGCTTTTGAATAAAATGCAAAGCGTGATGTAATGGCAATGTTCTTAGTGTGCTAGTATGTGACTTTAATTTTCATGTACAGCAATTGTTCAGCTCTGGCATTGCTCCACTGCTGCAGGACGAGGCCACTGAAAATTGCTGACACTGACATGAAGAATTTAAAGTGGGGACAGCAAATTGTGAATGCTGAGTGTTTTTGGGATCCCACTGTGCATTCTCAAACACATAACAGAGCTAATAATACTTATTAGCACAGCAAGCAGAAATGGCATCTACTCATGCCTCCATGTGTGCGTGCAGCTACTGAAATTGCTGTTTATGAGGTTTTTACTAAAATTATGGCTGTAACTGGTGCACAGATAATGATAGCAGGTCATCAGCCATCAGCAGTATGAGCACCTCCATGAGGTACTTATTTTCCAGGCATGGTGAGGGCTAACAGTGTCCTGCATTACTGGAGGCACTGGCCATGGGGACAGGCAGCCCACCTGCTCACCAACCCCATGGCTGAGGGCTTGGGACCAGGCTCTGGACCCAGCCCAGAGGTGAGGGCCTTTGCTGGGCCTGCAGCACACACAAAAGTGGCCCCGTGGCTTGGTAGTGCTCTCAGGCTACAGAATTATTACAGTGACAGGCATGGTCTGCCCAGCAGTAGTGGCAGGATGGGGCCACCGGTGACTGCATGGGCTCCAGGCCAGCCCCATCAACACATGATGCCTAAACTTTTGAAATGATGCTTGAGATGCCACGTGTAACTGCAGGCTACCTCAAAAAAACATCATCTGCAGTGATGTAAAAAACAACATGCCATACTTTAAGATGTCTAATCCCGTAAAACAAGCAAACTAAGAAAATCACCAACAAAAAAAAAACAAATCCCAAAAAACAGGAAGGAGAAAGTAAATACCAACCTGGAGAAAACTGTTTTTTTCACTGTAGCAGCTTCTGGTTTGGAAGGTTATGAAAACCAGTTCCTCTAGATTATAGGACCAAGCCCAGATATTGTTACCCACAGGGTACTGCAGGAGAGGCAGTATAATGGGCTGGGAAGTGCAATCTCCAAGGCAGCTGCAAGTGCTGCCCGGAGATTTGGCATATGAGCAGGAAAGCTGTTGCTAATTTTGAAATAGCTGGAGATGCAGAGAAATATCTCTGTAAGGAACAAGTAATCCTCTGTTTATTTGCTTTTCTGACAGATCAAACTGGTGCTAGTACCCTGCCCATACAAGACAAAACATGATTTTCCTCCAAAAACATCCATGGAAGAAAAACTTTCACAGAGAAAGAAGCTTTCTTGATTTGCTTGTTTTAAGAAGAAGAAGAAGAAAAAAAGCTTTCATACACAATTCCCTTTGCCTGTCACAATGAATAAGCCAGATGCGTTCAATAGAACAAGTTTTCATATTTTTGGCACTAAATGTTGATAGTGACAGCTATTAAAAACTTCTAAAAAGGTATGCGCACATACTTCAAATGTGTAAATGCTTCCAAGCACCATACGTACCAAGTCTCAGATGTGGTGTTATAAACCTGATCAACAACAGCACTATTAATGAACCTTTTGACAGAGGAGCAGTTGAAGGAGAGTAACCTAGATGTAGGCAGGCCAGAAGTAGTAGTAATAACATGCACTTGGTCATGCCTCTCCTTCCAAGGGCATTTTGGAACATCTGGAAAGAGTTGCCTGAGGAAAAGTATGTCAGTTTACTCTAACTGGCCCTTAGCATGAATCACTGCCTGCTGTTTACAGAGTCCCAACACAGATGAGCATAACGACTGAAAAATCTGTAGAAAATCATTACAATATTAATTTTGAGGAATAAAAGTTGTAAAAGGACTTGCCATTGGTCTCACAAGAAACACAGCTGATATAGAGTCAAAACCCAGAGAACCTTTTGTTCAACACGGTGGCCAGAGGCAAACACCTTATTTCCTTCATTTTTTTAACTGGCTAGACCAAGAAATACAGCAGCTGCATGTGGAGGACAACCTTATCTTCAGGTTTGGATTAATTAGACATACATTTAGACACAATGCTGAGCATGTGAAAAGAAGTAAATGGTCCATATGTAAATTAAAGGAATACTTAAAGGAATATAATATTTAAATTAATAACTAGAGGTTCAGTCATGTAAAAAACTCCAGTTACTGAGGTCTTTTCTTCATAAGCATGTACAGTGTAAAACCCACGTAGAAGAAACTATGTTGTTTCCCACAGAATTCTGATACTGAAGACATTGTTTTTATTCAGTTCATTAATATGTCACAGAACCACTGGAACTTTCAACCATTTCTCCTAGGACAAAACACATTCTTCATGAAAGGATTCTGAACAGCCAGTCTTGACTTAGAAGTTTTCCTAAAACCATGGGTCCTGAGGCCCTGGATTTCCTAATATTCTTACTATAAGAGTTTGCTCTGTAAATCATGGAGTAAGAGAAAACTACATTGGAAAGGTTTACTTTTAAAAATCAGAAAGAATTAGAAAAAGAGCCTAAAGAGAGAGTCAGGCATAAAAGCCAGAAACCTCTTTATTCACAAGCACTTTGCAGTGTTACCCTGCCTAGCTTTTGCTATTACTTCAATGGTATCACTGTCATAAAAACATCCAAATTTGATGACTGAGCAAAGTTCAAATGTTTTTTTTCCTAAATGTCTTTCAAAGTCTTTAGTACTAGAGGGCGTTTTTTTTAACACCGGATAAGATATATGGTTCTTTTCTTATATATATATATATATTTAATAATATGTATGTGAAAGACAAATAGTCTGTTACTAATCGTATGTATGACAGTTTCATATCTTTAACATCTTGTGTTAGAAAAGAGAAAATGTTAGACAAGGGAATAAATCCCAGAATAGGTGTTCTGTGTGCTTGTCATACCTTCTTGCTCTACCTCTACGTTTGATGTCAATGTAGTAACATTGTAAGTGGTATACAGTATATGTACAGTGTACAGTTCATTGCAGGTGTAGAAACCAATTACTCCTCTTTTCCATGATGAATACTATTGATTAAAAAACACCTGGCAAAACATATCACAAAAACTGTCTCCACAGACGCCTGGTTTTGTTGGCTTTAGAAAGTCACTTACAGTATGCTAATAATATAAAATTTTAGAACTGTTTTTATGCTATCTGTTCTTGCAGTGGAATAGCAGTAAGGACACACTAGCCAAGGTTTCTCTTAACTCATGATGCATTTGCAAAAATTAGCCCTTGGGGAGCTGCCCTGTCCTAGAGCATATAGTCTGGAGTGTAGGTCTGCATCACAGTGCATCCCAAACACCTTCCCAGTGCAAAGGAGGACAAAAAACAACCCTCCAAGGATGTTACATTACCCTCCAATTCCTTTAAAAGTTCAAGACCAGACCCATTTTAGCATTTATTTTGCTTCCCACCCATATACTATACTCCACAATCTCCTGGTGCCTTGATGATGTGTCTTAAGTCAAACAAAATGCATCTTAAGACATCATTTGCAGTTTAGGACGTTTTCAAATAGAGGCAGACTTGATCAAATATGCACATGTGCAATCACGTATTGCAAGTTCTGAAACCAGTTATATACTGCATATAAAAGGTATGTTCCAAATTTTATGTATCTGCATTTGACTCTTCCATCACTTCTACATTTCCTTTCCTACATTGCACAATTAGCACAGAAACAGTTTGCTTTCACTTCTTCCTTCCCCCCCACCAAAAGCTCATAAATCCTCTATTTTTCTGTTCTCACACTCCACTTCTAACAAAAAGTATGTCCCAAAATGCAAGACTGTCTTCTTACTCTGTGCTGACCTTTTTTAGCATTTTAAGCCACCAATCTACTCATACTCACAAAATACATTCTGCTTGTGCCAGAATACACAAACAGCTTGTTTCTGACTTCCTTTTTAGCCACTAGCAGCTACACATAAATATCTTGCTTATGAAAGAGATCTTATCACCCTGGGATTAAAAACATGCTTAATGTTCAGCATCAAGTTTCAGCACTACAAATGAACCCAGTTCGACAATTAGACCTATTAAACAATTCTGCAAATGTTTTGTAAATGGAAGAAAGGGGTCTTCCCTCAAATTTCTAGAACTTCTCTGTTCCAGGAAAATAGAAGAAGATAGGGCAAAAGTCTTACACTTCGAAAATACATGTAGTTGAAATTAATTTACTGGACAATGCACAAGTGGTTAAAGCTATTGTTGCAGTGGGAAAACTGTGCAGTGAGTTTCCCCTCACTCTTTTAGCCAGCCAACAACTTTTGGTGCACAGAAGCCACTGTTGGCACGTGTCTTTAGCAGAAAACACGGCTGTCATTCATATGCAGAGAAGTAGAGACAGGGGAATATGTTGTGCGCACATCAAGGTCTGTGGCTCAAAGATGTTGCACTCAGACTCATTTGGGCCTATAGCAGTGCTCGTACTGAAAGAGCAAGAAATATCTAGAGGATATCTTCTGGAACAGCCTGGTAGGCAGTGGACTGAGAATTGCTTTTGAAAGGAGCTTGTGGTACTTGCTTTTACGGCAAGGCACAAAATATGTTAATGAAAACCCTTGCTGAGTGCTCTACAAAAGACATACAATATCACGGTAAACTCATTGCAGTCCTTGAAATGAAATATTTCTTGTCCTTAAGCAAAGGGAAACCCCACCGATTAGAACTTTACCCCTGTCGTATATTGTCTTGCTACATCTGCAATTACGTCAGTCATGAGCTGCTGGACTAGGCAGTCCAACAGTTGCTTTATCTGGAACAGGGCAGCTTTTGCAGGGAAAGCTACAAATAAACCAACACGGTCTAACATTTTAGAGACTGTGCTAAACTAGTGACATAGATTGCTAGTATGACACTTACTTTTGTCCAAGAGAATAAAGTTGTCTTCTAAATAACTGGATCAGATTACAAAGTTGACAGACATTAATCTTCTCTCTTGGCTTGGTCTCGTATCACTCCCTGAAATTAGATAACAAAACTGAGACGTGGGAGTATGACTGAAGCAGTTTTAAAGTTGCAGGCAGCCATGGTGTAAAAGATTTCAGACTTTGTCAAACCCAAAGAGAAAGCCTGTTCAGTAGCAGATACATTACAAAATGCTTGACTCTAGCAATGCTCTGAGGCAATGGCAATATACGTTGAGATATCTAACTCTTCAGCACAGTAAATTATGTTACTTAAACAAGCTGTCATATAGGGTATAGTTTCATTCTAAATATAATCTCTTCTGTAATTCCAGGCATAAACATAAGTTATTTTCATGTGACCATTAGGCAGTATAAAATATTGGGTAAAAGGGTGAGCAGAAAGCAAAGCTAATTTGTACCTTCAGGTGCTGGAAATATTGGAGTTATCTCAGTCTCACACATGGGCTTGAGGGCAATTCCTCTTGAAAATGTTGTATTATTTTGTATGTTTTTATTTATTGGTCATAGCCAAAATATTTCTTATGTGAATAATGTTTTGTTTTGAAACTAGAGTGGCAGCCTGTGCCTTCCTATACATTTTTCTCCTTACTTATGTAAAATGCCAAAAAGGAAGAATATTCTGTATGTAAACACTGAAGTCCCACGCTGGCTGCTTAATATGCAAGAGATTGTACAGTTTTGGTGTGGGATATAGTAACGAAAATAGTAATATCTTTCTGAAAAGAGATAGTGGTCTCTATTATAATCTCTATTATATAGTAATAATTGTTTATCTTTCTAATATAATGCATGAATATAATTTTTCCATGAACAAAAGAGAAACCTGGACATTTTCTGCAATTTAAAATATGCCTTATTATTGCTACAGTGGAGATGAATAGATACAGAGAAATTCATGCTCTTGAAATCTTGAAAAGTAACAATATTTCCCTTATGAATTAAACTAACCACATTCTTTTTAGTTTTATTCTTAAGTTATTTCTTTTTTTTTAATAAAATTTTTATTTAGCCCCCATTTTTTTTGTCTTGATATGTTTGGTTTTTGGGGGTTGATTTCTAAAAAAAAAAAAAAAGAATTATACAATTTTATTAATTTAAGCTCTTCCCTTCTGACGTTTTGATGCAATTTGCCTAGAAGTTTGCCTTGCATAACTTCACCTTGTATAGTTTTGCTTAACAACCGTATAATTGAAATTTCCAGTTTTCAAAGCTTCATAAGTTTACTGAAAATAATATGTAGGTCATATTAAAAACTCTTGCAGTGAACATGGAATTATCTGAGAAGTCTGCAAGTGTGAAGTGAAAGGTGAAAAAAAACATTCAGACCCTTTTCAAGAAAATAGGCACATATATATTCACAGCTGTAAAGACTTATAATATACTTACAGATCATTACTAGAAGAGACTGTAATGTCTCTTTTGTAGTCTTGATACATTCCTTGCCTTTCTATCATTTTTGATGTTGGAAAGATTTATAGTTACCTCTCTGTTCAGGCAGTAGATAGAGGTCTTGTGACTGTGTTCATCACTAAACACCATGTTCACTACTTCAACCCATTGCTGCTGAAGTCTGAAGTCTTTTGTCCCACGTCTTTTCATTTCCTGAAGAAAGATAACTTTCATTATTTCAGGAAAAACACACATACCATGCGCGAAGTTTAGAATAATTAAATTTCACTCTGACTTTTCCGTGGTAGCCTGGAAGTTTGATTAGGCCACATTGTCTAGCAGGTTGATAAATATCTGGTTAGTGTTATGAATTAACAGGACTGTGTTTCAGAGCAGACAAATGTCTGCATGGTAGCTTAAAACAGCAGCGGAGGGATGACTGGGCAGCGATTTCCTGGAGCACCATAAGCCAAAAGGCTTTATTTACCACTGGCTTTTCTGTCCTTTCTAGAATAACAAGACTCCTTGTCTACTTTTCCCTACTTACCAACAACACATGGAAAGACAGCTCAGGCACCAGCAGGCTCTAGGAGTGCCCAGCCTCACCAGGAGGTCTCAGCACCTCTGCTTCCACCGGCCTGCAGCTCCTGCAGGACCACCAACATGGCCGACCCCCTCACAGTACTGAGCCATCCTGGTGCCTGTTATCAGTCCCATCTCTGCCCACCACGTGTGGAAGCTGTGGGGCAGCAGGTGACGGCACAGCCTGCAATGAGGTCGGCCTCATCTCCCCCTCACGGAGCAGCCCTGATAGGCAGAGCAGAATAAAATGGTATTTTATCCAGTACCTTTGCAAATTGGACCAATGTTGCAGCAGGATGGAGAATATGCTTTAAAATTAAGAAGGAGGAGTGCAAAAAGGAGGAGATGGGAAAACTGGGGGCATTAATTTCCTTCATTTGCCACCTGTTAGCTAGCAGCCCCTTGCCTCTTGCAGTTCCCCCCGCGCTCTAGAAATGGCGGCAAATGCATTGCTCACCGTTACTGTGGTGAAAGACACACAGCAACTGTCCCTTGAAACACTGAGGAAACGGCACTTTCTGGCCTGAGAGTACATGACCCTTTGCTTTACACTCTAAAGAGTAGTTTTCACACTTTTCCAGCAAGCAGCATGAGGGTGGCACCGCCAATACCGTCACACAGGCAATTACCCCCACTTAATAGCACAGTTCCCCACAGAGGAGTAGGGTCACAGTCCCATGAGTTATCGTGGTCTTTATTTCCTAAGCAAATCTTCACTGCCATGAATGTTCTCCTGGGAAATGTCTATTTCAAGCTGGTCTTTTCTAGCAGAAAAAAAAAAAAAATGAGGCTCTTCCAATAACGATCTTACGGCATGGTTCTCAAAAGCCAAAAGACAGCATTAAAATCTTGTGGGTGAGAGTTATTTAGTTAATGCTCTTGTGCCCTTTAGCAACCATCATCTGAATAAAGGGCATAGGGAAAGAATTAAGATCTGAGAAGTCAGCACAGACTTTGGAATAAAAAGTAAAATAAAAAACTAAACAAAAAGACTTGTTCGCTGTTACATGTTCACTTGTAAAGATCTTCTTAAGCAACAGGTTAGTCTAGGACATAGTATGATACCAGTTTGTATGTGCTGAGAGTAAAACTACTTGATTATATTCGTTGAATCCAGATGCTAACTTTTTTTTTCTCTGTTAGAAGAAAACAAAATGCTATTAATATTTCTATCACTTTCTTGATCTTATGCAAAAGTGACAAAGTGTCATACATCTGCAGTTTTTTTTCATAGGGGAAAGTGACCATGTATGCAAACAACAGATACTGTAAAAGGTAATATGCTCTTTCCAGTCCTCTTACAGTGCTATATAGATGCCCTTATTCAAGGTAGATAACAATGGTAGTATCTTTGATTCCATGATACACTGAAAAGTGGTTATCTTGTACAAACCAAATATATTGGTTTTCTAAAAACTGTCCCAGGCAAGGACAGGCAGAAATATAAATGGCATTGATACTTTAGTTCTGAATCTGAGCAGGATTTTATAAAGGATTTTATAAATGGCTTGAGAACTGATGCAAGATTTTAGATCCTGAATCTACTCACATCTGTTATAAAGTAATTTAAGTCTTAGTATATCATATGAAAAACTTCTCTTCTTGGGTGGCATAAAAGTATGAAGTTACTTGAAGTGAATAAGCTGATTAGAATAAAACTGGTTTACAATTTATCATTTCAGTAACTAGAAGCTTTCTGCACAAATGAATGGCAATGCAGGAATATATTCTTGATGTACTCGAGAATTTATCTTATTTCAGAACAATAAAGTACTCGTGATATTTACAGAAAAAGGAGCTAGAAGGAAAGGTAATGTTTCTATAGCAACAAAACATTCTCATTTCCTGTTCTCAGTCACACTAATTGTTTTTCTCTGAACCAGTTTCGGCATTTTTGCAATTAAAAAAAATATATATATGAAAAAAAAGGACAAAAAAAATTTACCTCCTACATTTGAGCAGTTAACTCTTCAGGCAGGAACTTGCTTCCAAGGCACTCAGTTAATGATTGCAGAATACCTGTCAGGGCAAAAATGGTGTTAAAACAATTTTGCACTTTTACCACAATCTTTGTATTGCTGGAAATCTGAATACAGATTAAATACAAATCAATATGCAGGAAAAAGTCCTGTGGGAAAATATTTTGCAGTCAAATATATTAGAAAAACCAGAAAAAGTCACTTTTATACTTAAATATTACTTTTCTCCTTATTCCTATAGCTAATAACCTTTCAGATCTGCTTCATTTTCAATTTCTATTCATTGAAATTCCTCTTTTCTGACTTAGAAATCTGCTTATAGCTATTCAGAATGAATGGATGTTACACTATAGCTTGTTCCTGGGAAGTACTCCTTCTAAATATCCACACAGCTATCCTTTTCATATTACTTCATGTTCTTCTACGGTATAATGTCTACAATAAATAAGCAAAGTTTCTACAGTACATGCTATAGAAGCCTTCACTGGTGCCTGATCTATTTTCAAGATGAATAGCAATTTATTTTTATAGCCTGTTACTTAGTGACATACATTTTTGAATACAAGTGCAAAGCTATCCAGCTGTCAACATCAGTTCTGGCAGTATGATGAAGGCTATAACTGAAGAACGCTTTTAAAATAGTGTGAAGAATTACAAGGGAAATCCACAAGGAAGAATCTATTCCGGTTTTTATTCGGGCTGTTTTCTTTCTTTCTTAAATTAATCCCTGGGAAAAATACCCCAAACAACCAAATCTAAAATGTGGGATTTGTTGTCCAAGCCTGATAAATTCCTTTAATCAAGGTTATTTGAAAGGAGGTCAAACATCAGGCATAACCGTCCTACTAAATTATCTTAAATAACGCTGAAATAGCTAAAATTCACATACTGTAGCACAGTGAAAATGGAGAAATGATTAAGGTTCAACTCATGCTCCTTGAACTACTTGGCCCCAAACTTGAATTTATGCTTATGCAGCAGGAAACATATTAACGATAAAAAGTTTGCAGCAACAGAGAATTAGATTTCCATACAGAGAAGAATAACACGGATATTTTATTAATAGGCAAGTGGTGTATTTATTTTTGTGCCTCAAAAAAAGAATGGGTTTTCCTTAGAAAAGGAGAATTTCCAGGACTCATAGTAAGAGCCGTGCAGCACTAGTAAGTGGTACATGAAGAACTCTGGAAATGATGACAAAGCTTTTTAGCTGCCTCAGAAATGCAACAGAGTCCCCAAATGTAACAGATTTAATGAAGTATCTTCTCTATTAATCTTAAAAATCTTTGCTTCTTTTTGAGACTTACTACATGGTAAATTGTATGAAAGGTCAATAGGAGCTGGTGCAGACGTGTGCCTTTTAAAGTCTTTCCAAATATTTGTAATCAGCAAAATCTTTTCTGCTTGTTATGCATACACTAAGTTTTTTAGAAACTCCTGCCTTTAAACCATTGAGAAGAATTTGGGGAAGACAAGGTTTATCTTCCCAGTGTTTTATGTGTCTCCCTGAAGTAATTTTGCCATAAATTTATTCCATTTCCCAAGATAAAAGGACAAAACTGTTATTGATAAATATATCCTTTACCACATAAAGGAATTTCCCTCTTCCTTATACCTTCCCTCCCCCATTTCAAACCATTCATAATCAAACTCCTTTAGTTCAATGCTGAATGAATCTAAAATGTTACAAGTCTTAAAAAATAAGATGGCTTGAAATGAAGAATAAAGAAAGTCAGGGGACATGACAAATCTTTTATCCTAATGAGCACTTGTTATTATAGTCTTAGTGGTTTTTAGGGAGGGAATGGTAGATCTATTTTCAAGTTTGAGAAATGATCTTTCTAGTAAATATATATAATTTGAGGGGAGAGAGTTGCTCTGTAAAGCAAAATTACTTCAAAAGGTCCTGCCACCACTTGGAGGACTAAGGAGATGTGTTTTCCTGTCATCGTCCTTTTTATTTGAGCTTCCAGCAGTCATGCCTCTTCTGGGCCTCCACTGTCACTGCTGAATAGTTTTTTTATAAGAAATTGACACTTACTAACTAACATTTCAAGGAAAAGACGTGAGTATGGACTAATTAACTAAGCACTATATAAGCTCCTGACTGGATGAAAGGAGAGAGACCTGGGGCTTTTCTAGTCTGGAGAAGAGAAGACTGAGAGGGGATCTAATTAATGTCTATAAATATAGGAGGGCTGGGTGTCAAGAAGAAAGGGACAACCTCTTTTCACTTGTGCCCTGCAATAGGACAAGGGGCAAGGGATGCAAGCTAGAGCACAGGAAGTTCCACTTCAATATGAGGAGGAACTTCTTGCCTGTGAGGGTTACAGAGCACTGGAACGGGCTTCCCAGAGAGATTGCGGAGTCTCCTTCCCTGGAGACTTTCAAGACCCGTCTGGATATGTTCCTGTGTAACCTGCCCTAGATTCTATGGTCCTGCTTGGCAGGGGGGTTGGACTCGATCTCCAGAGGTCCCTTCCAACACCTAACATCCTATGATTCTATGATTTTTCTACAAAGGAACCATTTTACTAAATAAGTGTGTGTGAAGGTGGTGACAGGGAAAAAAGAATAAGCATCTTGCCCCCAGAGGCAAAGCAAAGACAGAAGCATATCACTGAATCTATACTCTAGGCATATCCTAGAAGCCTACAGGAGGCAGGTTTGACCTTAACACCCTTTAAGCATGCACACTGTTGTGCGAACAGGTCTGTAATGAAAGAGGATTTTGTGTTATGGAGAAAGCAGTGCATTTTCTTCGGGATATATCATCAGCTGTAGAACTGTGTGAACGCCATTCAGGTCCGGCAATTTGTAGCTAATCATTTATCAGTTCCTCCTGTTTCTACTGATACTGGTGAGAAATAATGATTCTGAATTTTATTTTTAGACAGATGCTATATACAGATGACTGTTTAATAGCCCTTGATTAGCATGTTTTCCCATGAATTTTGACTAGGCATGGTTTGAATTAATTTATATTTTTGGTGACTGCAGCATTCTTTGCCAATGACAATTTAATTACCTCCCTTTTGTTTGTATAGAACGCGTCCCCAGTAATTCACTTGCTGCATCCCCCTGGACAGTCTACATGACACCTGCTAAAATTAACTGGTTCAAATGATCCTTTAATTTTCTATTCATAAATACCCTTATTTTGACATATTTTCCATTTTTACTTGGAATCATTAGTAGGTGGACTTATAGTTTCTACATAAAAGTGTTGAATTTGCATACTCTGCAACCATACTTGCAGTGGCTTCTCATTAGTGTATCTTCAGGTCTTAAACATAACTACCCCCCAATATAGCAAAATAAACATACTGCAAATCTATGGTGCATAGTTCCCTTTGGATAGTAATTTATCTGTTATTAGAAAATAATAACAAAAAAAAGTCGCTACCTAGAAAACACCCCAAACCATAAAAGGAAATATAGTAACAGCCAGTAATATCCTCAGTGAAATGAGAGGGAACCACTATCAAACCAGCTATATAGCTAGCTGAATGAGACTACAAAAATTCATTATTAAGTGAATTAGACATTATTTGATCAGGCCTATTAGTCTCTGCAGTACTTCTAATGTGCCAGTGACTTACAAGTTTATAAAGCTTGGAGCACAGCCAGATAAACACTGAGTATAGCCAAGATCACATACCTCCGTGCATATTAGCATTTTAGTATTGTAGCATATAAACAGGTGTTTCCAAATAATTCTGCAAATAAGTTAATACAAACTGAAGGAAATTGAAACATCTGGAATTGGAAGTCAAAACATACACTTTGTAATTTTATTATTTTATTTTTGAGTATTCTATTTTTGCTTGCATTTAATAGAGTGTTTAGTACTTCTATACATAGCGCTTTTTTTTCCCAGCTCCTGAAGTGGAATGTTTTAGTGATTTCAGGTATTTCTTTTTTAGAATCTGAGTCTAGAAAAATTTCAAAATATCAGACTTCCAAAAAATTGAAAACAGTGTTTCTCAGGAAATCTCATTCTGCTTTTATGTTATTTCTAATTCTTAATAAAAGCACCAAATTTCCTAACAATTTTCAACTAAGTATTTTTTTCTTTGCTTCAATTTCTGGCAGAGTCTTACGCCTTTTCCTGTGGGCTCAACACATGCTTTTAAAACATACATATGTATGTACATTTGACTTGACTGACTACACACCTCACTTCGGTTTAATCACTTCTTGGCGAAAAAATCCTGTGCATGAGGCAAGGACTCTGAGGTCTCCCTGGCCAGGCAACCAGCAGGTGTCCCCCTGACACCCGCACTGTAACTACACTGGCTTGGGCTGTATGTACACATTAAACCACCTCTGGTTGTACTTCAGTGTGGGGAGGGGGGAAAGGACCTGGACATTGTGTGCTGCATTCCTGAAAGGCTGAAAATATAGGGTAATGTCATGTAATTTAATACAATTTAAACACAGTTTCCCAAGTCCTTTCAAAACGCTCCGTGCCGTAGCAGAAAGTTTGGGGAAAGAAGGTATTTTTCTAGTGCTATTCTTACCCTCCAAAAAGCACATCGATACATTTTTTGGCCGAGGATTTACTGCAATAGTTAGGCCCTAGAATGAGTAGCAGCCACCCCAGGAGGTAGCCCCATCCTGTCTGTTACATCCCTAATAATCAGTAGCTAAAACTAGATTGAGAAATACTTCAGAATATTTTCTACCACATTCCTGTGAATCTTAATTCTTGATTTAATAAATCTATTCTATTGAACATATTTGACAGTGGCAGTATTCCTTAGAATGGCAAGCTGGCTATAAAAAGCGGTATGTTTTTAATTAAAAGTAATTTATTCTTAACAACCTGAAGTTTTATCTTGTTCCAAAACTATCGTTAAAAAGTAAAACTCAACATATTCACAAATGTTATATGATAAAGAATTAAGTTTCAGTGGCTTTAAAGTCTTCATAGATCCACTTCTGATTGACATTTTCCCTATTACTCCCCTTAGAGTCCTGTCCCAAGTTTTGCATAAGCATTAAATACACCTGGATTTCTGAAAACTCAAAAGACGAGTGTGCTTTCTGAAAGCCAAGCAAAAAGGAGAATCTGGCTGTTTGCAAAGGCCATGGGAAGAAGTGCCCATGCAGAGAGCATTGTGGGCGAAAGGCTGAAGGAATAAGAGCTACACACAGCCAGCAAAAGCATGAGGAAGCAAATAACCGTAGCAGGTGTGGAAACTGTAAACTGAGAAAGGATGTGAGTAGAGTGGGAGGAAATACAGGACAAAAATATGGGAAGGAAGTGCTGAAGAGTGAGTGGAGCTTTAAGAGCTCACAAGTGGGCTGGTGAGAAGGAAGTAAGAGATGGGAAAATTTGTGTGGGAAGGCACTGGAATGAGGATGAGAAAGAGGCTGTAACAGGGGACAGGTAGGATGGGAAATGCTGGGGTGTTTAAGCCCCGAAATAAAGGGAAAGGATTGCGATTTGGGACACAAACAGTATGAGACTGGGAGGCGGACTTGCAGCTTCACTACCTCAGTCCCTCCTTTGTATTGGAATTTAAGTTAGCCTTTATATAAAGCCTTTATATAAGAGGTTTTGAAGTCTGCCAGAGGTAGATTCCAAAGTCAAAGCCCTAAGAACATTGAACCTGAAGAACTTTATTTGAAACATGGATTATAATACACAACCTCCATTGTAAACCTCAGAAGCACGTTCACCTTCAGCATGATCTTGCTATACTGGTTTATAGAAATCACAAGGCAGAAAGCATCCCATATATTTACTTTGTTTCAGACTGATGATAGCGGGGAAATATCTCTCAGTATTTTGTGATTTATTTTAAAGGTGGAAAGAATGCATTCTTATTACACCCAACAGAGCATCAGGGAGACAGCTGAAAGCAACAGTGAATACTGCAAGCATGTTAAAGAGTGCTGCTTCAGAAGAAGCAAAATCATTGTTAAATTCAGATTAGAGAACTGCTTCAGTTCATAAATACATGTGCACAAGGGTATTCATATTTTTACAACTTTAATTTTTTTTTTCCAGAGTGGTCCTTTCAATTTTTAATTACACTATTAAAAAAAAAAAGATGACTTTTCCTAAAACTGCTATTAAACACTACAAGTTGAAGAAATAATTTTGAGTCAGAAACTTTCCCTCCACCCTTCAAAAAGGCTTGAGATTTCTTTTGTTTTGGCAACGGAACTAAAAATGTCAGTATTTGCCAACATATAGATGGAACATATAGTTGGTAACAAAGCCATGTGCTTTAGGAATAGTTCAATCCACCTCCACCCCTATTCCACATTCAACCCCTAGCCTTCTCAGTCCTTATATCCACACAGAAAAAAAACATTTTTACAAGTTCTAAAATGACTTAGGAACCTCCTATCTGCTCCAAATATGACCTGGATATTTGATCAGAGGTATGAATCCCTGAGAGAAGTTACCTGCCAGGGGCCAGCAGGAGCCAAGGGCTGGGAACTGCATCCATCACAGCCCCTGACACAGCAAGGCATGGAGCAAGGTCCTTCCACAGGATCTGGGCAGGAATGGAAGGAGAGGGAGCCAGAGACAAGCTATGTTGCTTACCTGAGAGAGAGACATGGGCGAGAAGCTACCTACAGTACAGATCCAGGGACCATCGAGGAGGCAGGGTTAGAGCCCAACCCTCCTACCTCATAGGCTGAGCTTAAATGGAGCTCCTGGGCCTGTGGGCAGAGGAGGTGTGTGCAGACATCCCAGGGGAGGCTGATGAGGGCCAGTAAGTCCTGTTAGCACCCTCAGGACTCTGACATTATTATGCAACAGATGAGTTGGGATCAATCATATGGTTTTTTTCTAGCTCACAGCACATGTAATATAATGTGTGCTAACTTAACTGTAAAAGAGACTAATGTTTCTTTTTTTGACATGCTAAGAGTATGCATAAGTCATATATCTAAAATCACACAGAGTGTGATTTCTGACTGAACCTTCAGCTAGGCTATGAAGGGCAAGATATTAAAAGGCATTGGTGTGCCCTAAGAGAAAATGGATTATTTGAAAATTCCGTAAGGGTATATTAAAGGAGTGCAATGCTCAGCCATTTTAAAAGCCAGCTTGGCTGCTATATGCACATGTAGGACTGGATTAGTAAAGCTTTGTCTAAATTTCTGCAAATGAAGATATACTGCAAAACAAAAAGAAAAAAGCCTAAGCACCTTAGACTTTAGCATTAATGTCCTTTAGACATTAGCTTTACAGATGGTTTTGAAACACTTACCCGGAAACCCCTCTGAATCTGTCAAGAGCTAAATATCATTTAAAATTGGCCATAAGTGCAGAAGTTCTTCTGAAAAGTAGACTCACCTTCTTCAGACTTTTACGTCCCTCTCTACCTTTGCTTAAATACAGGATGATTTTCAAAGTATTGCTAATAAGGAAGTATTTCACTATTCCAAACACTAAGAACCTTCCCGGAAACTTGTCAAAGAACTCTCACAAAGTCTGTGGTTTTTTTATTTTACTTCACACTTCTGCAATTGCAAGTGTCAGACTGAACTCCTAAACAATAATTATGTATTACTTCTACACAGTTGTCAGTGTTCATGGCCCAAAGAAGTACGGAAGATACTTCTTTGTCATTCCGTTTTATTTCACGGGAAGGTTTTTTCTGCTTTTTGATCCAGTCTTTTCTGTCCACTTTTTTTCCTGTCCAAATCTCTTGACTGGGTTAAATACATGATCCAAATAACAGCTTATTTATCATGCTGTTTGGTGATGGATGCTTGGTGATTGCCTCCTATTATTTTCTGACTGTAAAACTGAATTAGATTCTACACCGTGCAAATGTACACAATACACATTGTAATGGCAGCTGGTGGAGTGCTGCTGTAGCCAATTCTGAGCCTTTTTCCAGTCTCAACTTCTGTTTCTTGTCTTCTATGTATAGCTCTCCTCCAACCCCCCTCCCAGCCAGCACCCTAAAGAAAATGTAAAAAGTACCAGGCAATGGCACCAGCTGGTCCTATTTTCTGACCACAGATATTCATGGTTTCTGATTGGAGTCATGCTCTCCTCTAAAAGCCACATTTACACAGGAGAAGAAAAAAAAAAAAATCCCACTATAACTTTTTGTCACAAAAAGTTAAACAAAGTTTAAACAAACAAAATTTAGAAAACAGGCTCATGTAGTTTTGGTTCCAAAGATGGTCCTTCTTAAAATAATAAAACGTCAGCCTCTTCAAAACAGGAATACATATGCGCACAAATACAGTATCAGTATGCAGTGGTATGACTTTGATATCTTTTCCACTTAAGTATGTTTTCCTGAAAGGAATGAGCTGCTACCTGTTTGTAACAAAAACATTTGAACTTAGAAATATTATTCTTATTATTTTTTAATACCACAAGTGTTCTTAATAGCTATGGATATTTGTTGTACACTAAGGAATCACAGGACTAGCAGTCCCATGAAATTTGTGTGTGAAACAAAGGAATGCAAAAAAGTAACTTCAATCCATCCCCCTTTTTCTGTTTGTTTAGATTTGTCTCTGCTTTCTTCATTTTTTAATTTAAAATTCAAGAGGTCTCTCATCAAAGGCACACAGGTTTTCACTCTTAGAACTCTTTTTTTTCATTCATATTAAAAGGTAGGAATCTGAATTGATATGTGAAGGTTTCATTTTTGGATTTTCAGTATAATACAATTTCATGTAAGCCTACTGTTGGGTCAATATATGACAATATATTACTCAATGTGACTATGTGAAGTGATGGGCCCAACGCAGACCATGATTGATTAATTTACTGTTCAATGGTGTAACTGTTAAATAGATTCTCTTTTCAGCTGCCAGTTTTTTACAGTTATTGAGACAGCAGCTGAACTGCTTCTCTTCCCCTTTCTCTTTGGTTAAAGTGAATCATCCCTTGATTTAAACTGCAAAAAAGGTGTGTATTTCTGAAATTCTGTGCTAATTGTCTTGTATCTGCTTCACTACTGGTATAATGGCAGGTTTTCCTTTCTCCACGCATTTATCATTCATAGCGTAAAGAAGTGCTTTAAGAATACTTTTAATGCCTGGGATTTTTAAACCTAAGGTCATTTCTGTTTCCCTGTTTAGCAGCTTAATACCTGCCTATATATATCTGCCCATTTCTTGTATACTGTTGAATACAGAAACTTTTGCCTGAATCCCCATTCTGACTAACCTCTCTTGCTGGCCTTTTTAATTTTCACAGTTTTAAATCTATGTTTTGCAGTTGGAATGAACTTTTTTTTAATGCATATTGATTTTAGTACACCTTTTTTTAATGCTTTTGGATGTCAATAAAGTTTCAGCAATATCATTCTTTTTCTAGAGATCACTTTACCTTCTTTAATACATGACTAAGGAAAAGAAGGGAAAGAGTATGAATTCGAATATGTAACTCTTACGCTGTTGGTTGTCTGAGGCCATCTCTTGCCAGACAGCCCTGGATCTTCCATGCAGTACCACACTCCTCAATGGGTTTTACTTTTGTGATCTCTTTTCATTCCTGAGATACAAGAGCTTCTGACACAGTCACCTTCACCGGCTTTGTAATCATTTCCCTGCCCACTGGGAATTTTACAGTACTGTTCCCTGACTGCTTTCATTCCATGTTACAGAAAAATCTTGTGCTAAATGAATTTGTTAAACTGAAGAACCCAGCCTATACATCTTATTTCTAAAGTTCCCACATAACTCTATTTTCTGATACAGTATCTTTTTATTTGAGTAGCTCTGAGTTTGTAACCTTTGGAAGGAACAGAGCTGTATAGTCTATTGCATTTAGCATCAGATTTCATCAGTATGTTTCACAAAATAAAAAGCTGAGTAAAAACTGGTCCAAGATGCAGAGATAGGTTTGAATTCAAGACTAATGATCACTCAGATTTCCTCGTGTTATCACACCAGACCTGTTTACGGTGTCATACTGAACTGTCCTTACCATTTAGCACTAACAGCTTCCAATTAGGGTACCAATGGCTTTAATTTCCTGCCCTCTAACAACCCACTGATCCTTTTTCCCTGGTGGTTGCTTTTCATCAGATTCATTGTTTGGTAACTTCAGTCAGTACCAAGTTTCTGAATATTATACATCATGGTTTCTGTGTAAGCTTCATAACATCCAGACTTTCTGGCTTTCTGTGAAATATATGGTGACTACACCAAGAACAAATCACACACTGGAAAAAAATTTACTGGTCTCATTTGTCTGGAACACTTCTCTCCCTGATCTCTTTATGATCTTCACAAATATTTGCAAAGGTAAAGCATGAAATCCAACGGAAGGGTTGGAGAGGACATAAAAAGAACAAATTTGTCAGTTTAAAGCCCCACATCCAACAATGTGCTGTAAGCTGTCTGCACCATGTTTAAAATTGAAAGCAAGGGAGCAAAACGCTCAGAACATACAGATAATAAAGAACAAAACAGACTATAAACGGGAGACAGCTGGAGACAGCAATTCTGAAACTATAATCTTCCTTGAGTATATCTAAAACAGAGCAATCATTTATCTTCCTTGACATTAGCAAAGCATAATTCTGATTCACCGAAAATTCAGACTTTGTTCTGAACTTCTGTATGTAGGATTTAGTCCCTAGTGACAATGTAACTACCAAGTGCATTAAGAATCAGATAGTTATTCTGCACACGTTATCAGAGGCTACTGAGGATAAACAAAAGTATTTCTGACCTATAAAAAGTGAAACGAAGGAGGAATGTTATCTGCATTATAACAGGAATAATTAGTTAGAAGATGTCATAGAAGTTGAGCATCCTTGGCAGACATGGGAAAAAAAAGTCCTCCCAACTTGGCTTTAGCTTGTGTTTTCCACAGAAAAACTTACTGAGCCCTATTCTGATCATCTTTGCATGAATATAAGCTGCACTGAGATGAGCAGAGTTATCCTGGTGTACTCTACCATAAATATATCTGAACAGTTCTACGTGAACCTGAAAATCCAGTGAGAAATGAATTGGAAAGAAGACAACGAGACAAGCCATTTTGGGGAGAACTGTGCTGGAATCTCCAGACTGCAAAACACACTCACGGTGGTTCAGCATCATTGGAGAAGACATGGTAACCCAGGCCTAAGTCAAAAGCAGCTGTGGCAGCAGCAGGAGGCATATTTGCTGAATACTGAAGAGCAGATTCCATTAGCTTAGATATGAAAATAGAGAGGAAACGTGAAGCAGAAAGCTGTGGGGTACGCAGGTGATATAAGACACTTTACTCAGTAAAATGAGAAAGATGGATCTTTCAATATGTGCAAGAAATAATCTTACACCAGGACACACTTTCATCAAAGTGAAAAGCATCAAGCTTTTGATCTCTAGGTGAGAATATTATGATAATTGTACTCTGTCAGAAAACGGTATTTACTAAAACCCCTCATGAAGGCACTTTTATATTTTCTTATTGTATATACTCTAAAGAATGGACATTTATGTCTCTATCTTGTCTTGATACAATTGACCTATAAGCAGGAGAGCAAAAGACACTTAAAAACAACAGTTCCATGCTAAATTACTAAAAGCAAATAAAAAAATTGGTACTCTTACTATAATTTTATAGCTACAAAAGTAACAGGATGCCAACCGGTGTTTATAGCAATATAGGAGAATCTATAAACTTGGGGTTATATAGAACATTTCTCCAGCTCCATCTGTCACTGCAGAACACACTGGACTCCTGATTACCAGGTCACTTGACTATTCTTCAAGTGCTATTGCATTAAAAGCCATCCTTCACAGTCCTCGCTTGACAGGGTGAGAAGTTACATCAGCAAAAAAAAGCTTTCTGATTTACACCAAGGTCTCAATTCACTTGCCTAAACATTGGAGCCCAGCATCATCTGAGGTATTTCAAGGTGCCTAAGACTTCTGCATGGAACTAGCAGAGATGAAATAGGGTATAGATGTGACCACTGTCCTTTTGGTCTCAAATTTCACTAGATCCTTATGTGTGGGCAACTGAATAAAGCCATGGCCAACAAACAGAGAAGTCTACCTCTACTGAAGTTTCTCCTGTCTTGCTTTAAGCATGGCTTAACCAGATGCAGCCTTGGAAATTCTTCAGAACATTAACATTAAGTGAATAAATATCCAACATGAAAAAAAAAAACAGCAGCAAAAAACAAACCCCACACAACAAAACACCAAAAACCCAAACAAACAAAAAACCCCTCTCACTTTCATTGTCAGACTTAAAACACATGACTATGAAAAATTGAATTATTGAAAACATCCAGCCGTTTGTATCACCAAACGAAAGAAAAATGTATTATATGTATGGCCATACAGAATTTAGGACTCAGAGACCCACAGCATTCAGCCACCAGGCAAACATACACGTTGAATTTGAGACTTGGATATATATCATAATGCAAGCACTTTGTAAGGATAATATGTGAATATAGTATTTCTTTACATAAATCAAATTATGATTTTGTGCAGTCAGTCATTCCTTGTAGGCTTTGTAGGTGGAATTTAAATACACAGATTAGAAACCTTCATCCCAAACATTTTCCACTAGCGGAGCAAGTATAAGGTGTAATTAGGTCTGTAGTGAACAGAATTAGTCCTAGAACTAAAGCGGATTTTTTTTTTCTCCCAGTTTACCTAAGAAAGCAAAGCAGACAGTGAAATGTCCGATGAAATTATAAGGAATTGCACTAACTTTACTTTTTATACTGCTTGTCCTATCATTTGTCCTCCTTTAAGTTATACATTCTGCAGTTATTACACTCCCTCTCCGCAGGCTGATTTCTTGATGGTTGGTTTATTGACCAAGAAATTATACACCAAATTCTGTACCTGGGGAATATTTTACTACAAGTGACTCATATTCAAATCATAACTCCTGGGCTGCAGGAATGCCCAGTGAAATAGAAGACAAGTGGATTTGGAATCAGATGTAGAATGAACTGACAAAATCTTTCTGAGCAATAAGAGGATCTCCGCCCCTTGATGCACAGGCCACTATTGTGTGATTCTGAAATTTCATCTCTGATGTGCAATACAATTATGTATGCAAGCAGACTCAATCACATTATCATATAATGCCTTAAAAGTGAGCATATAATAGTGAATTTTAGGAGACTGATTGTAAGAGAATGAAGCTCTCCTGAACCTGGTCACAGCAAAACCATTCCTGGCAGTAAGAATGAGTTTGATTTTTATTTTCCTTGACAATGACTTTCATAGCCTTGTATTTTTCTATACAAGTACCTCCAAAAAGAAAACTGAGACACAGATGTGTGACACAGTGCTATCATTTTGGTTTTATCAAAATATTAATACTAATGTAAATTAAATAAAAAAGAAATCCTACTTGATGTAGGATTAGATCTATTTTAAAGCCTGAAAAACAACAAGACACAAAGCCTGATTTCAATCCAGCAGAAATTTAAAATTGCATAATTGTACCCCAGATATGTACACATTTATTCTACTTAATTTTAAAAACATCCTTAATGAAGTTGGTGAGTAGAACTAGGCCTAAAAAACAGTTATCTCTGTTTACATAAAAAGAAACACTGTTAGGTTGAAGCTTTGCCTCCTTTGATAGAGATATGGAAGAGATGGCTGAAGCTCAGGTAAACACTGAAGCTATGTGTTAATACATGAACACAGCCATCAAGAAATAGGACTGAGAGATGAAAAAGTTTGAAAGGTGGGAATTAAAAAAAAAAAGATAACAGAGAGGAAAATAAACCCATAAATTTAGTAAATATTTTAGGTACTGTTGCAGTTACAGACTTTTCTTCTTGGACTAACAATTCTTTAGTTTTCCATGTTGGTGGTGGTTTTATTTTGAGAGCATTTGGTGTATTTGAAGTTGTTTCTGACATGAGATTTTAGAACTGGCACTTAATTGTAATTAGGGCCCTTTCTCATCTTTGTAATGCAATCAGTCAGGGTATCAAGAAGTTTCTTTTTCCTCTTTTGGTTGCAGATGAGCAGCTAAGAATTTATTATGACAATTATGTTAGGCACTTTTATTAAGTAAGACATAGCTATTGTGTTTTGAAGCAATTTTGGAATTACAAACAGCTATGAGGAAACAAAAACAATGAAGACTAAGGTAACACAAAAAGAACCAAACATTTTCTTTGCTCTTTAAAAGCAGAAACAAAACAAGTTGTCTCTAAATAATTCACATATAGTGCTGGGCCTGCTTCTCAGAAAGCAACACTTCCATTTTCATTTACAAGTTTCCTCAAATGTTTCATTAAAATTCAAAGGCTGTGCTGGAAAACAAACTAAAGTACTTTCAGGTATGGAGGTTTAAGGGTTTTTTATTCCCATTTTAACCAGGTTACCTTCTTCCCTTATCTTCTTCAGCAGCTGGCACTTATAAATGAAATAATTTTTTAAGAACTGCTGAATTCCCAATTTCTGATCACTAAATAAAGGCTGGTGAGATGTGACACTGGTGCGTTCTGTCCTCCCATGGCCTTTCCTCTACTGTTCTCTCTCCTCTCCAGATCAGTGTGGCACTTCATTGCACAGCCTGATTTTTCTGGTGATGAAGAGATAATGGACCCTCTGAGAAATAAGACACCACGTAATAATGGTTTGCTCTACAGAAGTAGTCCATTTTAATTTCATGGTTGTTGCATTATCCCACATGATTTCTCACAAGACATTACAGCAGAATCACAATAATGTCACCGCTAGCATGTACATAAAGAAAAGTTAACTATAAAAGTGTTGTTCTTTCAAACACTTTCTCTAGGCTCTAGAAAGCTTTAATTTATAATGATTGAATCTCCCATTTTGCTCCCTTTTTCTGAGACAAAAGGGTATTTACCCTATACACACATATGCTCAAAGCTAAAGTTGAGGGGTTTTGTTTCAGTATAAGGAAGGGATCTGAGACCAACTACACGATATTCAATGACTAATACTAAATGGCAAAACATTTTGAAAGATTAACATTGAAAAGAAAAGGATATTCATGCAAGAAAGAAATAAAAAAATATTTTGTTGTTGTATCTGGTAATTTTTAGTAGTATTGGGGTTTTTTTTCTTAAAATGCATGAAATGTTTTATTTCTTTAATCGCTTCAGGAACTATGTGAATGCAAATAGTTGATAGTGCTTTTTGTTCAGGTGATGCAGCTAAAATTTTGATGACCCTTATAAAAAGAACTTACATTTTAAAAATTATCTTTCTGTATATGTAATAAAGATAATGCATGCGCACAAAATGGTATCTGCCTTAAATATACAGATGCCTACTGCTGTTGTAGGCCTATGAAACTATCTCATGAAATGTTCTTAAAGATAATTTTTGATATTTCTACTATCTTGGTGGCTGTATTTTGTATTTCCAAATACAGAGCTCTAAACTGAAAGGCTCTTCTGACAGTGAACATGACCCCTTGCTGTATATGAAACATTTTCTCTTTCCATGTGTTTTCCAGTGGTAGGACAATTTTGAATGTACTGCTCTCGGAGTTCACTTTGGTTATTGAACAGTATTATAAGTCATTAAAGTCTCAGGAAAAAGAAAACCAACAAAACACCACTGCAAATACTTAATAGATATCTGGAAATAAATCATCAAAAATGTCGGTTACCCAAAGCTCAATGTGAATGTGCACCTCTTTGACTTAGTGTCACATCTCTGGCAGGGGCCAGTAGCAGATGCCTATCAAATACTAGAATGATACTCCCCTAATATATGATCATCCTTTTCAGGGGTCTAAAGACTGTGAATTTCCTAAATTTTAGTTGTAGTCATATATTCATTAACAGCTCTTGATAGACTTCTGTGGTTTTCCCTCTAAATAATCTATTTTGAACTTCAAAGAGATGAGCACCTGCGTGAATAAGCTGTCTATTCACTCTTCCACTCTTAATATTTTTTGCAATATCTGGTACATGGAAATTATGGCAAACAAGTAAATATGTGGCATGATCTCAGTGAGAGACATTCTATGAACAGAAGTAGAAGATATGCCAGCAATCTCAAAAATACTGTGACTAGTCACAAACATGAAGGCAAAGAATTTCCTAACTTGGGTATACAAATAAATAGTGTGACGACATTTTGCCTATTGTAGTTTCCTTGTAGCGACCCACTGGTTCAGCCTGGGTGACAATTCCTAGCAGCCAACACAGTGGAGAGAGGCGGGGAAAGAAAAAAACCAAAGTGTTGTAACTTTAGTGGTAGAGTTTTGTAGCCAATTTTAAGGTTTAATTATTGGCTTATAGGGTGGAAAGTTGATGGATTGATGGTTTCTATGTCTTTCATTTACTGTAATAAAACCCCTTACAGTTTTTCAAGCATTGATTCCCTTTATAGCCCTGTGTCTTGCCTTCCTCAGTTTCAACACTGTCTACTGTTGGGCATTTACAGATCACAGAAGACAAGAAAATGATTTTTTTTTTATTTTTTTTTTTTAACATTTCTCCTACTGTTTTATCAGCCAGAAGTTTAGCTGGTACAAGAACTATTCACATCCTCCATTCATTTAAATTTTCCAGGTCTGTTAAACATCAGAATTCTCAAAATACTAAAAAGACAACACTGTTAAAGCAGGCTTCAGTTATGACTGCAAATCCCTCTGTCAGTGAAGGAGAATAGGGGGATAAAACTTGAAGCTCATTCAGAAACCTGCCTCAGATGGTTGGTTCATTTCTAGTTAATCTTTTGATGTGATAGTTGCATCAGAAGAAAAGGTCAAATCATGTTTCTGCTTGCTGATACTGGCAGATCATCTGTCAGCAGCCCAGACACACCATCACTCCAGACACATCCCAGGCTCTAACTAGGCCTGTAAGAGGAAGAGCTCAGGAAATTTCTATCTTCTCATTCAGCCCAAGAAGAAAATATTCAAACTGCAAAATTCACTCTTCCTACTGCATTATAATACACATCTGAACATACAAGCTTCTTCAGAACTAGCTTTTCTTAAATTTTACACTTTCCTGGATTCTGGGGGACTTTGCAGTAGTCTGGAAGATGAAATCCCTAAAAACTTCAGCTAAAACGGTGGGGATTTTGTATGTCTTGGGCCATTTGCTTAAGTGACATTGAGACAGTTTCCCTCCCTCACCAGGTACACAGCAATAGATTTCCTGTTAACATACAGTAAAAACAGTGCAGCGTGTAAACACAAACAACTGAAGTGTATTGAAAAATCCCCCTGGGGTTCCCCGTAGATCTTCACTTCCAAAATATTTTCTATGTTGACTTAGAAACTTGTTAATTCTTATGTTATACTAACACTTTAAAAAACCCCAAACAAACCTAGCAGAAGTGAGGAAATAGACTTGCTCACTGATCAAACCAACCTACATGCAAAGTGATACAGGAGCCATTAAAAATAAAATAAATTTTAAAAAAAAAGAGTCTTCTCTACCCAGGACCTTGCCGTTGTGGTCATTCAAGTGTTTTGCCCATGAAGTTCTTGCCTACTGCAGGATCTGTTTGAAAGGTTATTCATTAAACCCTCGTTTAGTCTCGTGCCCCCTCCACACAGACACACATACTTCGTCACTTTTTGCCCTTTCTGTGTAGAGATTGACAATAAACCAGACACAATAATTCCTGGATCCATTTTTCTGAGTCCCATGCAAATGTATTAGGATTTCAAATGAATCCTTCACATGCATATTGTCTAATATTTATAAGCAGAAACTAGCATGCTTTTCTTAGATCTTAGTTTAACTCCTGAAACTCTTTACTTGATTTGAATGAGCCTAAACAGTTCTATATAGTCTGTACATTTTACGTATTCAGAGCTTGTCTATACTTAGAGCTCTAGTTTTATTAGAGAACATCTTGAACTTGCACATCAGTCCTTCAGCTCACTAAAATCAGCATAAACAAATTGTGATACATTGCTAAAATGTAATGGAGGAGTTAGAATGGTATCTCTCTTTTTGTAGACAATGGCATTAAATGTTTATCAGCAGTATATTCAGTCATATTGCTTTTTCTGTGATAGTCTTTCTGTAAAATTATAAAATCAACAACAAAATTAGGGAGGTTAAGCTAGTTAAAAAGGCCTAGATGACAGCAAATTCATGCCAGATTACACATTCTTTGTCTTATATCCCACTCTTGCAAATAAGTTCCAAATGAGGGTTTAGGTATTGCAATGGTGACAGACATCTGATCTCCTGGCATCTGAAGCCCAGCATGGAGGCTGTAACTCTCAAATATTTATATGAAATATAGACCAGGGAGATGTAGAGTGTGATTAGATTAGCCCTTCTGGTCACTGCTGAGGTTGAGATTGGAGCCCTCATCTCACTATTCAGTGTTCAACAGCTCCATTGTAGCCCTACAAGGTAAAAGTAACTGCTCCTACATCGAGGTGTGTTAAGAGATTACACCACTTTAAAATCTTCTTCTAGTACTCTTCGTTTTGGCTTGCATTTTAACCTTGATAATTTTGCAGAATTAGAAAAAAAAAAAGAGTGGTTAATTCAGTACAACTGTGCTGAAGACAAGTTAATCTAATCACCCCTTCAAGCTTTTTTGTGTTGGGCTCTACCAAACAAAAAGTGTTTATACATACATTAAGTAATATTGTAGGCCCTAAACTTCAGCAGAAGAGCCTATGCTCCTCTGTTCAAGAAACAGGAGCCGTTTTCTTTAAAATGTCAGAGCTAGAAACCATAGTGGTGGTGTTTTTCCTGTTCCTACGCTTACGTTCACTTTTGTTTTATTCATTTGCTAAAACATTCCAGTGGGGTCAAGAGCCCCATATACAATGTTCTTTTCACCACAGCAGAACTCAAACCCACACCTCCCAGGACAGCTATAATTGCTGCAAGGAAGCACTCTCTAGTCCTCCTGTTGAGGCTGTCACAGTTTGCATAAGAGAAATAATTAACTGGAGCATGAATGTCTAAGAAACTCTTTAGAGAGCAGATCTTACATTCCCCTTCCTCATCAGTGCAGGTTTTGTGTTTCTTTCAGTGATTAATGTAAAAAACATCCAGGCAGAAGAGCCTGGTATACAAAACTCCTCACCCTTTTCCCCCTTCCTCTTGACTGGAATGCTTTGACCAGTCATGATCAAACTGTTTTGTTTTCTTGCCAGTCCAAAGTATTAACTGAATGTGCCCAATGGAAAAGTTTAAAGTGCTTATCATTTTGCTTAGTCTAAAATTTATTTGTGGGAATTTTTCCTCCAGGTAGGAAGCATGAATTTTAAACTTTCCCCCCAAAAATTCAATGCTTGATTCTAATCTGTGTGGCCTTTAGATAGGCACATTGTCCAGCACTTCATCTTGAGGTGCTGAGTTGTGCAAGCAATGGAACTTGAGGACCTTTAATGCCTGAAAAAGAAGGACCAACACTGGGAGGATTTCAGAAGTAGACAGCAGCTGAAAACCATTTTGGGAATTGGTGTTTGGGATTAACCACACGAGTAGCACCTAAGTACACTACAAATGACCATTTCCGTACTAGAGAGAGCCAGGTAGGGGTTGGTAAGTGACCTTCTTTCTCCATAGTATCTGGTGGGAATTCTTTTCATGCTCTTTCATTTCCATTGTTGTTTTTAGCCTGATATTAAACTTAAGATAAAACTGAAGGCTTCAGGTCTGTTTTCAAAACAGGGACATGTGTAACCACATTCATAGTCATTTATTGAAAAGGGAATACTATAGTCTGGAAGAAGATGCTCACAAAATTATCTCCTGCTCTCGTGTGTTTCACCTTTGAAACTGTCAGCTTTGTTGTTTCTGAAGAAAGCTGACACAAAAAGTGTTAACAGAATCAAAAACAGTTGTTTAGGGCTGGGGCCATGCCCAGTCTTCCCGTACAGATTACAAACATATGTTCAACCTTGATCATGCTGTCTCCTCTTTCATTCCTGCTCCTTAAGGCATAAGGAACATAAAATAAAACTTTGAATGCATGAGGACTATAGACAGCCCTACATCAATAGGGCTGAGTGCTTTATAAATTTAAATTCTGCAGGAATATAACACGGAAGTTCATTAGTTGACATGTACAACTGCTAATACTCTGTGCAACAGGTATTAGTGACTTTGTTTACTTGAAAGGTCTGTGGTTAGACATTTGCAAATGGAAAAGAATGAATGGTATTATTTTGCTCAGGAATATTTGCATATACACAAAAAAATATTCACCTGAGAAACAGCACATGCCAAACATCCAGAAGAACAAAATTCAGTACAGAGGTAAAGTGTTGTACCAAAAAAAAGTTCTTAAAGACAGTTAAACCAAAACACTGTTCTGAACATGAGTGAACTAATTGTAGTATAAGTGCACCTAATTCTTGATGAAGCAAGATTTTGGAACACTTACCCACTCTTGAGTTTATTGAAACCAAAGGGTCAAATTTACTTCCACAAAGTTAATCATGTACTGTATACCTTCTTGAACAGGATATTGAGAGTAAACATCAGAAAATATAGACAAATCTTCACGTATACAATGGAAATTTTAAAGTCACTGACATCCACTTTTAATTTTAAAGATAGAAAGGAAGGCGGAAGCAAGTTCATTAAAGTGGTTAAAGTAAGTAAAGTTTTACGTTTTTAACTTTGTACAATCTACAGTTAGGAAAGCAGAATTTGCTTAAATTCAAATTGAGTTGTGTTAATTTATATCAGGTGGGATATAAACTTGGTATAGTAAGAGTATGTAGTTTAGCTAATACACAGCACATGCTATTTATTTGAAAAATTTTACTGTTTTGTAAAAGAAGGACCAACAGAAAAATAACCAAAGAATTGACACACCAAGCTTCTTTCTTTCAAATACACTTTGGGTTTGTTTATAAAGCAATTATATAAAGTGCTCTAATTATTACTTACTTCAGGAAAGGTTTAGCTCCACAAAAATGCAGACTAGACCAAAGATATTTTGAGAGATTTTTAGAAAAAAAATATACAGTGATGCCAAACTGTTGCACCTATGTAGCATTTGGAGTTTCGTGGGTTTTACCACTTGCAGACCAGGAAGGGGAAAATAGAAGTCTGCAACCTTGGCAGTTGTTTCACTTTAGATGATGCATTCCATTTCATATAAATTTGTTACAGCAGTTAAGCAAAACAATGGTGCTTCTATTTTCAAGCCATGTTATTTTATAACATGTACCAGAGCTGTCATGCAGGCAGCCTGTTTGCCTGCTCTCCGAGAAGGTTTTATATTCCAAAAGGCTTCCACCCCCTACTCCCTAATGGTGAAAATAAATCAATTTCATCTGCTGGTAGTTTCATTTCGTCTCTCCACTCCCCCCCGCCTTTCTTTTTTTTTTTTTCTCTCCATTTCCCTCTCTTTCCTTTGCGGGCCCCTTTCCACAATGCCATATGGCAGCTGAAGGAAGGGTAGAGCAATGATCTGCATTTTCAGCTCCTAACAAAAGATGCAATAGCGTCAAAGAGGCTCATGAATGCATGAGACATACATGTATAGAGAAGTGCCTCCAGTCCTGTCAGGAAGGACTAAAGAGAAGCCTGATAAACCTGACATCGCTTTAGTGCAAAGAAAAGCAGCAGTGCTTCTCTCGGCAGTTCATCTCGCTCCCATCCATCTCCCCCCATCCCCCTTCTCCCCTCCCACCCCTTTGGTTCCATGCCAAAATCCCATTAGCTCTATTAATGACATGTGGCTCGAAGTAAAAGCGTGTGGCAGAACAAGAAAGGCACAAGATCAACCATCCTATCTATTCGTTTTTGATACATGTATCACGAGATAGAAGTATTTCAGCAGGAGCCGTGTCAGCTTGGCTACGTGAACAGCAAAGAGAAAAAAAATGCAGAGAGAGGCTGTAATCAGTTTCTCAGCTGTCCTAATTCATCTCCCTGAAGTCTTAACATATGAATAGATGAAACTTAATTTTAAAACGCTGACAAAGTTTCCAGCATGTGTGTTCGAAATGCAGCTTGGGCTTTGGTCTGCCCCTCGCCTTCCCCAAAACTTTAAGCCGTTTAAATACACTCCCCATCGGCATTGTGTGGCAGAATGAATGCAGCCTGTACTACTATTTCAACCACTCACTTAGGTCTCCCTTAGTTAAACAAAAAAGGCACAGCCACATTCTTCTGTAAGGGTCCAGAGCTCGAAAGCTTAGAAACCTGGCATTTCAATATGCAGAAGGTGTTTTCTCCTGGAGTACGTTCAAGGGCTGCCTACAATAAGATTTGCTGTGTTTCTTAATTATTTCAACCTAGCATGCTTGTAACTTGTTCTGCCTGTATGATGTTTCTAAAAGGAGGCATTTTAGAAAGAAAAAAAAAGGAATCCATTTTCAAACTGAAATAAATCCTAACTCTGGCATGCAAGCAAGGTGGTGTCTGTTATATTTATAAGGCAACACCTTATTTTATTACAACAAAGCTGTAGAAGAGTACAGGAGTATTGATTGGCTATATAATAAACATCTTGCTTTGTTCCTTGTGCTTCCAGATACTTCTGCTTAGTCCACTAAAAGTCAACAAACAGTTAAATTTCCTTCAGAAGTCAGCAAGATTTGCCAGAGTCTTAGTGGCATCTTAAATTAAAAAAAAAAAAAAAATTACTGAGAATGTATTTTTAAAAACACCTGAATCAGTTCCAGAGGTATAAATCCAGTCTTTCAACATCTGCACATGCTTTTCTGATTAGTCCCAAATAACTCAGAAAATAACTATCGACCTGTAGCCGTCTCTAGGGCAAAAGTGTAAAGTTGAGAGTTTCTATTGGATTTAGCTGCGCTTAAAGCCTGTCTGGATTTGCTGGCCATGGCAACCATGCTTTAAACCCATAACTGTTGGTCCAAGCAGAACTGTAACAAAGTCAGCCGGTATTCCACACTTCCTCTTCTTTTGAAGAGCATCTGCTTACGTAGCTGATGTCCACTCAACAGGGTGTGGATATTTTATCAGCAACACAGAGGCTGGGGCTGCTTGAGGATCCAGAAATCTATCTTTTTTCCCCCCTTTAACATTTGTATTGTGTATAGGTTTTAACTATCAGCATTACAAAGTTTCAAATTTTTTTGAAGATCAAGTTATGGTGAATCTAAGCATGATTTCAAAAAAGAAAAAGCAACCCTCCCACTGTGTTGCCCACCCCAGAATCCTGGGTACAAAAATTTAGTATTTTGATTGGAAGTGCCAATAATCCCTGCACTGTTAAAGATCCAAGTGGCTTTGGATTCTAGAATCAGCCATTTGTGTATATCAGCCACCCACTACCAATTTGATCTTGAATTCTGCTGAAATCTCAGTATCTCTCTGAAAATTGGCAACATTTCCATGTTCCTATATCTAGACTTCATTTGGGTAAAGTCTAGTAATTTTCCTGGGATGGGAAGTTACTTGTTCTCACTTACACCAGTTCAATGACACGTTAGGTGCATCACTGGGTACATCACAGGAGGGAGAGAAGACAAATAGACCCTTCTGAGCAGGGATACCAAGACCAGACAGTGAACTCCTGATCTCTATTCCGAGATCTTTGGGCACAGTGCTTACAAATGAAAATATACGAACACTCCAGGGTATGAGATTACGGACATATCTCTAGCTGTAAGACAACCATGAGCTGCATATATGCTTTTTCCCATCAGTGCTTCTTTCTTCCTAACATGATAGCCTTTGCTCATCTGGATTTTGTCTTGAGGCAGTCCTCAGCCCACAGCCCATCCCAGTTATCCCTCAGCTGTATCATCAGAAGCTAAGCTCCTGCCATGCTTGCAGATGTCAACACTATGTCTGATGTACACAGACCGTGGCAGCAGATCCATTTTGGCACATGGTCTGGAGGTAATACTCTGAGCTTTACAGATTTACGTCTTTGTGGGCACATCAGTCACAGTGACTCACTGGCTGCTGAGTAGAAATTTCTATACTCATCACAGTGAACTCACCTGTGGTTTGGGATTTAGCCCATACCTTCCTTCATTGCCTGTTTTGTTCTATATAAAGCAAATAAACCAGCACATTTTGGGAAATGTCTGAGCTCAAAGGGTAACTTGTACTTCCCTTTCCATTTACCAGACAGCACAGTTGAGGTCCATTATTTGGGAATACAAAAAATATTGCAGTTTTACAGATTATATGCAGATAAATATACTTTATGTATTTCTTCCTGTAAGCGCTAATTAAAACTGGAAATATTTTGATGAAGAGGTAGACAATCCCTTAACCTACCATAGGCACGCTAATACATCCTGGCACCACACAGTGACACCTCTTTTGGATTAGAGGTACTGCGTTAACAGCCAAATGCCAAGGCTGCTGGTGTAAACCCAAAATGTACTTCATTTTTCTGATGAAAATTACTTATTTCCTGTGCTGATCAAAACAGAAAAAACTATGTCAGTCTTTCCAATGTAGAATAGTTTTTCTTCTGATAACACATGAATTTGTCTCCTTTGATCACAGAATCATAGAATGGTTTGGGTTGGAAGGGACCTTTAAAGGTCATCTAGTTTCAACCCCCCTGACATGGGCAGGGAGACCTCCCACTAGACAGACAAAAGACATTAAGGTCAAGAGAAAGCAGATTCAAATTTTCCCTGGTAATCTAGATAATGAACCCAAGGAGTTCATTCAAGTGACACCCAAGAAAGACTGTTTCTTTTTTTTTTTCTTTTTTAATTCTTTTTGATGCCTCAAGTCTCCAGATTTAGTCCCAGAGGGTAAAATTCTTTCTGCCAAACTGTTGCAGAGAAGCATGAAATATCTAACTTCTTCCTTGTTGCATGGATTAGCTGAGCTACACTGAGGCTTGAGCGTGAAGTGACTTAAAAGAGAGGTTCATTGCCTGGACTAATAGCCACTTGATGAGAACCATCGGCAAAAGAGTAAGATGGGGCAAATCACAGGGTGTTTAAGTTTTGGATTAGAGGAACTCTCTTTCAATATATTTTCCCTCCTCTTAGTCGTAATTTCACCTACCATGCTTGAAATTGCAAGTGTGACACCTCAGGTCTATCTGGCTGTAGCAATTTTTTCCTAGCTAGTAACAGATTCATTTCTACTAAAATTCTATTACTCCCAGCTATTTCTCTCAAGGATTGTAACAATTCTTCTGAAAACAGATCAGCAGCTTCGGTATAATCTTACTCCCTATAACTGGAACAGGGTCTGCTTCTAGTAAATCCTGCAACTAGATGTGACAAGAATAGAAAACTTCTTTTCATTTCCTCCCTGCCACCCAGACAGGTAGTAAATGAAAGACATTTTGAAGTTTTCTGATTCCAGATGCAGTGTTAATTGCCAGCCCTCAGCAAAAGAATGCAGCTAATGTTATAAACATTTTTCCCTACAGCTTTGACATTAAGCAGGGACAGCAGAAGAGGGGTCATTTCTTATGTGTGAGGTTGACAAATGAAGTTAGTGTGGAATAAACATGTAGATTCTAACGGATTTAATTAAAAGGCTGTTTTCATTATCTTCAATGTTTATGAAAGAGACCTTGTGTTTAGATAAGTTTAAACCAAGGTATATACTATGAATTATATGCATAGGCTTGAAATGTTACGCATATAGAATGGAAAGAAAAATTTAAACGGCCTCCATATTATCATACAAAAGACCCTAATGCTGCTTTTTTAATATATTCAGATGGATTCATTCTTGCACAATACACATGTGGTTATGCATCAGATTAAAACTAAAGGCCTCATTCTGTTAGTGGAATGTTTTGCAACATTTTAAAAGTTACTTGAATTTGGCTGTGGGCATTTTTTTTTTTTTAAATCTTTGAACTGCAAACAAGCATTCATTGTGAACATCTGACACTCAAATGTTTAATATTTCAGCTTGCTTTGTTAAATGTGACTGTTCATATAGGTTACATGAAGTATCTCAGTTCTGAGCTATGAGGAACTAGCTGCTGGGTAAAAATTCACATATATGAATTATTAAGCTGTATTATGTGCAGAATTTAATTTTCTCTGATCACATTCATACAAACCAACTGCCTATGGATGCATTGTCCCAGTTGTAATGGGTATTTTTTCAGATCCTTACTTGGATAATTTTTTTTTCTGCTCATAGCTTTGATGAAGACCTGTTGGAAACAATATTCTAATTCATGTTACATCGTAGTGGGAACACGTTCGCTGATGAGCCTGAAATTCACCATCTCTGAGCAAATGTGTGCCTGCAAAACAGTCTCTGGACATCCAAATGTTCAAAAAATCGGTGCAAGTGGTGGAAAGAAGCTGAAGCAATTCAGTACCAAATTAATTGTGAAATGCATCTGAAGCTTTTTTATACCAAAATAGATTGTATTCTGTAGGGACTAGTTTATAACTCTGAAAAATCTGGAACGTTCACTCTATACTGACCAAAGCAAGGTGATTTACTGGGAACCCTAGAAATATCAGAAGCCTTAACAGTAGCTATTTTGAATAGAAATTGTTAGCTGCTAGAATACTTAATGCAAGTATAAGTGCAGGGCAAAGTGAGAGCTTTTAGTTTAAGGAGGAAGGTGGACTATCCCTAGATAAAAGTGGCAGCTGAAGGGTTCTGTTAATGGATGTGTAAATCTCGTCCATCAGATCCATGAGACTACATCCAAGGGCATCTCAAAAGAATAAATGCCGTAGGCCAGTAGTTTTTGAGGCATTAAGGATCTTCTGCACATTTGTAAAAAGAACCTCAAGATAGCAGTATCAGAAGTTGCTGGGGCTGAATCTAAGGCAGAAGAAACAAAAATCCACAGATTTAAACAGAAGGGCAGGCATGCTCTGCTCTTAGCCAAGGCTCTCTGCTTCCTCTCCCTCTAAACCCAGCCCAGGGTATCAACCCAGGACACAGGATGTGTACCTAGACTCACAATGTGCACAGGAAGATTCTGCTGCCTCAGATCTCCACCTGTTTTCTCATGAAGCACCTCAGAAATACAAAACTACTAAGTTCCAGCAGAGTAGAAAAAGTATTAGGTATATTTAAAGTTTTATCCTGATGAACTGGAAAACCAAACAAAACCAAGGAGGCTGATAGGCCTGGAACTGTGTTGGACTGGCAGCACATGATAAATCACATATAGATACAGATATGTACACAAAGATACACTTTCTTAGCAAATTATCAGAGTTATATTGAAGATAAGGAATTAGGAGAGTTTATGAAGATAAGGAACTACTGCTTATTATTTAGCTGCTCTGCCAAAGCTATGTTTGGGACAAGCGCACACATTTTAGAGAAAATTAGGCAATGTTCTTACTTGCACGTTTACTAGAATTTATAGAGAAAAGTGCTGTGCAGTCTTGTTTGCCCAATTTTCCTGAGATATGAGGCTGTCTGCAGCAGTAGTGTTAGTGCTGACACAGGTATCACTAATCATCCAGAAAAATGCATGACATTTTTGAATTTGGTGCACTAATCATCTCCTTGGAAGCCACTAGCACAGTGACAGCACTTAATTTACTTTCTCTTCTTGGAGAACAATAGAATTCTATCTGAATATTACATGGGGAGGCAAGTTCTTTCCTGTTAGCTGGGTGGTAGCTAATGGAATGGGTTTGAAAATGAGTGGGATATAACGCATGATAAAACATAAAGGATCTACCTGGTAAGCCTTTATGATCTTACCAGTCAGTCCTGTGGACTGCTGTCATCTTTTCCAGAAGACATTAGACCTCCTCTGGGAGTGTAACAAAACATTCAATTTTAGCATGTCATATAGAGACTTGTTGAGGTTTAAAGTTCAGAGAAGATGCAAGCCCATGAATAGGAAGAATAATCTGATTATTGTAGCATTATCTTTTGACTTGGGAAAAAAAAAAAAAAATCAAATTACCTGTTCTGTTAGAGTTTGCCTTTGCAATTTTGGGGACTACCTTCTCTAAGATCACAGGGGGAGAAAAATTGTGTATGTGTTTTGAGGTGTGGAAGGATTTTGCAGACACTATGGCTGTAGATTTTGCCTTGCAATTATGTGCCTATGTGGAAAAACGCAGGGTATTAATATACATAGGAGGAATTTATCTCCTTAAAAATAGCTGTTTAGTGTTGGTTGAGATGTTCTAGTGTCTTTTAGACCTCTACATAGTGGAAAACATGATAATCAGGGGGCTCATTATCTCTGGAACAACATCTGGCAGCCAGGTGGAACACCCTCACACATCTAAAATGGTACTACAAACCTGTATCTACAAACCTAAACATTTATGACAGCAGTGTCAGGAGGTGCTGCTCCTTCTGTGCTGTTTTGCACTAACATGTTTTTTTGGGGTAATTTTTTTTACCTTTTCAGAGTCGGTGGATGTTTTCTCTGAAAAGGAAATCTAAAAAAGGACATAGAAATCAAACAGTCCAGGTGGGATTTGGCCAGATAATAAAATGCAAGTATCTATGTGTGCACCAAGTGCATAGCTGCAATTAGAATGAGTAGATGCTGAGGGCAGAACTTAGCTGCTTGTGCGCAGGTGGCTGGTCCTGAGCTGCTGCAGGGAATCCCACCTCATCTCTGACAATCCGGAAGGGTACAGATCTTTCAAAGGCCTTGTGACATATCTGCCAGTACTTCATAGTCATTATGAATACCTTTGGGCACCTCACATGGCACAATCCGTGGATATTTAGGCCATCATAATACAATTAAGTCCCTTGAAGTGAGCAGGGGAGCCAAGCTCATCCTAAAGTGAACGCCTACGCTTGGCCAGCTGAGTCATGCCCTGTACCCTGCAGCTGTACTGACAATATCTCCAGTGACACAGCAGGATCTTAGGCAGCTTTACCTGGATACCAAAATGTAGGTCTTTCTATAATGAATTTAATCCCATCTCCATTATTCTAAAATTTGGATTTTTTTGTTTGACTCCATTTGAAAACTCAATTTTTAGTAGGTCAATGTCAACATCAATCCTTAGAGTTAGCAAGCCACTTCTTATTGTTTGTGTTATTTATTTTTTTTTTTGTCCTTGTGTTTGCACATATATTACAATATTACGCTTTCCCAAAGATGGATTGTTTTCAATTGCACGAGCATCTTTAGCTAGCAACTTAAAAATAACTACTTTGAAGTACTAAAACCCACTAGTACATCAGAAAAATAATTCACTCTTTGGCCTTTGACTTTTTTTCTGATGCAGTTTTATGCAGTATACCCCTGCATTCACCTACCTAGAATCCCTAACTTTTTTTTTTTTAAATCTATATTAACTGTTCTACACTGAAAAATTACCTGTAACTACAACTATTTTGTAATTATGGGAAATAATTACAAATCCTTACAAGTCTTTGAAGTTTAAGCAACTTTTTTCCACTAACATCCTTGCAGTCTAATTTGAATTCTTCCGAAGGAAATTGGCCATGTAGGATTGAATTACAGCAATAACTGAAATTAAACTGCTTATCTGGGTAATGATGATTAGATCCCCTTGTATTCATGGCTATATGATATGCAGCTTCATCAGGTTTTTCTTACAGTCAGCTTTATTTAATATGTATTTAAGCGAGCGTTAGTAAAACTGAAGAAGGCATTTTACATAAGACAACTTGATGCTTATGGCAAGTCCACAGAAGAGAAATGTTCCTGTGTTTTTCTCAAATATTTAGATTCTCTGAACACATTTTGGATTATACTGTGGTCAATACAACCCCCTTTGAAGACAGTGGCAAATGGCCCAATTAGAATGGCATAAAAAACTAGCTTTCCCACTGCAATAAAACCCATATGCTCAAAATATTTTCCTGTTCCATTCTTACACAGTTGCTTTAAAAATGTCTTTTCCTTGAAAGAAAAATGTTTGTTCCCAACTGTTTCCAGT
>JAVSBS010015564.1:0-33227 GCA_033124195.1 Coracias cyanogaster | reverse complement strand
TTTCCTTGAAAGAAAAATGTTTGTTCCCAAATGTTTCCAGTTCCTCAGCATGTTGTTTTAATTCATTATTTTTAATTTATCTAGAAATATTTCCGATGTGACACTTCTAAATAGGCATTTCTTCTACCCCAAAAGGATTACAGAGCCCCATCAACAGGATATATTAGGTTGCAATTTATGACTCTATCTCAAGGCCAGTTTTTCTGACACAATGCTATTCTACCTCCTTTTTGTAAGTCTTGAACTTCTGTCCATGTTTACACAGAGAGGGTCAACAGAGCATCAGTTCCAGTATTAGTTTTAGTGCTCTGATAAATCTCATTTATATGGATGCTACTATAAGTCAGACATTTTCTATACTAATCTTTGGTGATAATGTTATTAACAATGGAAATTCAGGAAAGGAAAGAATTTGAATTTTTTTCCAGTGACATGAACCGACAAAGAAACTTAAAAAGCAGATCTCAGGAGCTTCCTATTGTCAGGAAAAGTGAAGTCATGAACTTGCAATCTCTGGCATGTCACTGTGCTACATCTAACTCCTGGTAGATGTTAACATTCACCCAGTAATTGCTGCAGTCTTTATAGGCAACACTTGAATATAATTTCCTTCAAGGAGAGGTTTAATGCAGGTTAAAGAAAAGTCCATTGCCAGTTCTTAGCATTTACATACTGTATGTTGTTATTTCTGTAGCTCAGGAGACTACATTACAGCCCATAATTCCTTTTTAACCCTGCCATGCTTCTGCTGCCATGGAAACTCCAGGTGTCTTTGATAGACAAGCAGTGAAGTTTTCTCTTAGCATTTTCTGCCTTTTCTTTTAACAAAAATAGTGTTATTTTAACAAGCCCTTGCCCACTGCCAAGCTTGCTATGAGGACTCACAAGCTGCTTGAAAACATCGGTTTAAATCATTGGAAAAATCTCAGATATATCATGATTCAGGACCAAACACAACTTGCAGATAATAAATCTATAGTTATTTCCAGGTAAGTAATCAATATCTGTTTTCCACTGGGCAATACAGGAAGCTGAAAGGAATTTGATATTAACAGCATCTGTTTTGGTAGGATTGGAAAGAAAGAAAAACTTTGGCCCCAAGGCTGTTACGAGAATATTTGCGTGTTTTTACTGCTGGGTAACTGTTTATTATTAGGGTGGCATATTTAGAGAGACTGGATTTAAATATTTTCTTTCTCTTTGGAGAAACAGATACATTGTTGCTGATGAAGTAATTTTCTTTCATGTTACAACCTGTTCTCTGTTATTTTTGGACAGTAATGTGCTCTATTAATCAGTCTGCTGTGAAATTTTTGTGCTTCCAGCTCATAATTTGCATCTGATCTGACTTCCACACTGCACAGCATCTTCCCTCATACCTCTAAAATGAAGAGAAGCTAAATTCAAGCTTGTTTCAACTCCAATGATTTCTGTGAATTTCAACACAAGAACCACATGTCCTGTCACTGCAAAAATGTCGTATTATCCTCCTGTTCCAATCTTTCATCAGCAAAACCCTTTGATTCAGGTGAACTCCGGTAATCCTACAGGCCAAGTCTCTGGTCAGTAAATGGGATCAAACTTGTTTAGCCCAGTAAAGGTCCTGTTCAGCCACAGCCTGGCTCTGGCTTTCCCAGCTCTGTTTTTCCAGCTTTACAATACTGGAGGGACACAGACCCATCCACAGTTCCAGGCTTACTTCAGCATAAGACACCGAGTAAGTACATTTACACATCCCCATCCCACTTTCAATTCTCTTAAGGCCTTTTGTAATTTGCAGCTATTACATCAGAGACCCCCTGGGACCTCCACAGACAAAGTACAACTTTTCCCTTGCAATACAGGGCAGAAGGAATGTGAATTGGCTGCTTCCTTTCATACTACAGTGACATTAAAATACCAAATCTCAATTCAAAATAATTTTTCTCCCTCTTTACCCTCAAGTTGCATCATTCAATTCCTGCTCATTCTTATGAGTCACCTGGAATTCAATGATCTTGCACAATAAATTAACAGGTTTTCGTTGCTTGGCAACCATAACCGCTTGGTGATTTATTAGGAGTCAAGTGTTGACAGGAAAGAGGTGAATATTCTAATTTGCAGCATATTCGGGACCGTTTCTTTGCAGGTTTACGTTCTGTGTTCGTAGTATGTGCAGAGTTTCTCATTTGTGCAAATATTCATGCTTCCTTATCCCACTGTGGCAGCTACACATTTCTCCACATGAATAAGCTCCTATTTATGCTCATACAGGTAGATTTTTCTGCAGCTCATCTAGAAGCCTCTGAAATGGCACCCTTTAAGTAAGTGAATGTGTAAGGGTTAGTAGAATGTATAGATGTTAATTTTTTTTATTCTAATTTATGAGAGTAAGGAAAAAAGATGGTAGAATTTCTGTATCAC
Organism: Coracias cyanogaster; assembly: GCA_033124195.1. NCBI lineage: Eukaryota > Metazoa > Chordata > Aves > Coraciiformes > Coraciidae > Coracias > Coracias cyanogaster. The sequence continues at coordinate 30,824 of JAVSBS010015564.1, read as the reverse complement.
CAGCTGTATTTTGTGATAACTCACATTAGTAAATAAAACAACTGTTATCAAATGATAGATTTCCAACTTTTTAGGCCTTTTAAAGTAAAATAAAAAAAATCTCCATGCTGTGTGTTGCCAGCGCACTTTGCTTTCTCATCTACATAAATTACAATAGCAGCCAATGATCACGGCAGGACTGTATGAACACAGCTCCAAAGACAAGATTAAACAGAAGCAAGTGGCTAAACACAACACTAGCATTCCTGTCAAATCATTAAATAACTAATTCATTAAACCACAGAGCCAAATTAGCAAAGCTGGCCATTTGTGCATGTAGACACACTGTAGTTAGCATAATTGGGACCAGCTGTTGTACTGTTCTGCTTCTGGAACAGATCCAACACTCTCTGAAGGCAACATTGCAACATGGATGCAGGCTGCAAGTGATGATCGTGTCTCTGCTTCCACCCTTCAAGCCCTTTTTCCTCAAGCACTTTATCTGACAGCTACAACGGCTCAAGCTCCATCCAGCTCATCCAGCAATCATAAACCAGCTGGAATGACTGGACCCAAAATTAGTTGGTGAAAAAACCCGCATAATTGAAACCTCTCCCAGTAATCCATTATGGAGAGAGTTTTACCGTTCCAAAATATACCCACTTTCATATGCTGTTATATCAGGACTAAAAAAACCCTTTACCTAGATTAAAAAGGCAAATCAGGATGAAAAGTAAGCTTTTTAATTACATATTTTCTATGATTCTATGATATTTTCCAATTTCTGGCCCCAAATGTTTTCCACAGGGAAGAACTAACTCTTGCAAAATCTCATTTTAAAACTTGGCAATTCAGGTATTATTGCATAGCACAGTATGAGCACTCCTATCAATGCAAGCTATAAAAAGGTACTGCAAGAGTATCTGTAAAAGACTGCATATAAAGTAATTTTTTATTCTGTGACATATACTTGGGTCCAAAAAAAAAAGGATTTAAGGAAAATATTACAAATTCTACAGTAATAGGTGAATTTGTGAATTAAATTCTCATTTCCAAACAAACAAACAAATCTAAGTAGTAGCAACAAAAGTGTTCTGTTGCTTATAAGCTTTATGTCAATTCATAAAAGATAGACTTTTTTCTATCCTTTATAATAACATGCTTGTCTAAGGGAAAAAAATAGTCTACTATAACAGAATTACAGCAGATAGGTGGGATTTTAATTGAGATTCAAAGGCATAAGGAACTTCAAGTATCCCTGTCCCACAATTTTTGGTTAATGTGTCACAGAAAGTGGACATAACCACCTGGTTCTACTTTTTCACCTACCTCAAGCAACAAATTATGATGTTGAAGTTGTTGATATTTTTCTACTTTTCAAAGGACTGGAACCAAAGGAAAGCTTCCAGAAGGAAAGCATATTTCTGGGGGGGTGGGGGAATAAATACAACAAAAACCCTAAACATACCAAGCCTTAAAACGAAGATAATTCTCAAATTTAAAACCAAACCCAAAAAAAAAGTACTTGTGCATTTTAATTTTTTTACACTTGAAAAGTTCTCTATTTTTCAGCTTAATCTGAAGCTCCTTTATTATATCCCTGTCTGTTCTTTTGATTGCTTTTCATCTCTGACAAAAATTTGCAGAACATAATCAGAGGACATGGACGTACCAGCTCTAGACTATAATATGCAATGATAAGTTTTGCAAAGAGCGATGCTTTATCCGTCAGCTTGGAATCATGACACATTAACATAGAGCTGCACAACACCTGAACTGTTTATTCCTATTTAAAGTCTGAAATTCTTAATTCGAGCTTTACACAGCTTTGAGAAAACAGGCGAATATCTTCTTGGCACAGTGCTGTGTCCTATGGAAGCACAAGCTCAGGTTAGTGTTAGCTTGGGGATCGCTGCTGAAAAGGCAGCGTATGAGTGTGCATGTGCCTGTATATAGGGAAACATTGCCACGAAAATAACGCTCTGTTGTATAAATATTTCACAGCTTATCTAGTGAGGAATCAATCTTCACTGTGGATTAAGTCTGTTATTCCTCTTGTGTTCTAAAGTAAATTTCTGAGGACAGCTAAAAAGGTTTTTCCTTGATTAAGGACCCCATATCCATCTATAACTTAAAACTTCAGGCATTCTCCTCTGAATAGGTTAAAAAAAAAATAAAATCACACAACAGAAAAAGAAGTAGCATTAATACCACTGCATCTGTTGAGTAATGTCTGTTGCCAGGGTTGAGTCATGTGTGAGGGTCACGGTCATCTGAATTAAAAGCCTTAGCCATAAACACTTTAAGAAAATGAATGTAAATTATTAAAACCACGTTTTCATTCATGTAAATAAACCCCCAGTCACTGCCAAAGATGTTTTCCTCACCCAAAAAATTCTCAGCATTATAATCTGAAATACCAAGGATCAACACAAAATACAACGTTATTAGAAGTAACTCAGCAATTCAGAGCAGACACCTCACTAACATTACAAGCAATCTTCCAATTTCCTCAGTTCCTTTTGTCTTAGAAAATAAACAGGAAAATAGCACAACTGAATACCTATAGCTCAAATATTTCTTTCAAAACAAGACAGTCTTTCCTGTAAATAAAATTCAAGAGCCATCAGACTCAAAACGGTAACGTTAAAAAGTGTCAAGCTGTATAAATTACAAGACAAAAAGTAGCTAAATAGATAAATTTAGCACATTTTAGCAAGTAGAATTACGCATCACAGAACTGCTGTGCCAATACCATCTGCCCATTTTGAGAGAGGAGCACCGCAGCACCCAAAAGAGCATGCCAAGAAAGAAATTGCAACTCAACAATCACCAAAATGAGGCTCTGACACCTTCGCTCCAGGAATAACAGAAGTTCTGGACCTTTATTCAGCTCTGAATATGCAGCTTTTGGTATGTCTCAGCTACAGCAATCACCATGCTTTTCCAAAAACACAGCTGCCTGTTCCCCACCATCTCCTGCACACCTTTCAGAGCAGAGTCATCCCTCTTGTGTTGCCTGTAGTCAGCCATAGCCCAGGTGGTCAGCACAACAGAAAGGGCCTTTATTTTCTACCACTGCTGCAAGCACAGCAGGAAGGGGTTACCTTTTCCATCACTCTGATTAAAACTAGCTTTCTGAACACTACATTTCTTGTAACATGAAATACCTGACATCTTAGGCACCTGGCTTTGAGAGATTGCATAAAAAACTCTTGGAAACTTGAGCAATAATAAAGTGTTTAAACCTCTATATTTAGTTACGTACTACAATAATTTTATGTGCCATTTTCCATTTATTTTTAAATCATGACAAATTTATGTTTTCGCCAAGGTAGAGAACTTGAGTTTTACTTCTTTCAGTTTTAAGTCATATCTGTCAAAATCTGGTTGTTATATAGGGATGAAGAGTTTAAGGCCTGAACTGTAGAGCCCATATTAGGCTATTCTGGAAACACACCTGCCAGGGTGAGGCAAACAGAAAAATCAGTTTTTTATTTTCACAATTTCTGCAAGAAAAGATAAATATTGTTTTGCAATTATTTGAAAATAAATTTTCCAGTGAATCAGTAAGTGAAAAAGGAAAGCTATGTCAAGTGTAATCAAGGTTTTTTTTCCTACTGTAAAGTCTTTGAGAACAGAAAAGAAATGAAATGAGGTTAAAAAGATGATCATACAGTTTTGGGAGGTTAAAGAGATGATTATGCCGTTTTTCTACTGTGCACTTCTAGAAGCATCATGGCTTTTTAAAATTCTGAACAGGGAAGTCAAAACACGTGAGGAAAACCACCTGAACTTCTTCAGAATCTCCAGCCCAGGCCCTTGCTGAGCCTTACTTAGTGCTGTAAGGCACAATTATGGATCCTTCCTCTGTAAAGGTAAAGTATTACCTACAACCTGTTCCTGGAAAGTCTTTAACATGATGCATTTTTGAAAGCTAGCTTCTTTAAATTGGTTGGTGGGGTTTTTTTGTCCAGTTTCAGGAAATGTTATACCACTACTAGAGAGTTTAGATGGATTATGGACAGACACGTACATATCAGATTCATTTGTCCTCTAGAAAGCAGAAGAATGCAAGGAGACCCTACATCCATTTCTTCTGTACCATTGACAGTTGAATGCACGACACTTTTCTGCCAAAACCTCAAACATGGATTACAAAACAGAAGAATCTCTTAAATGTGACCTAAGATGGCCTGAAATGAGAATATCTGCTTGAAGCTTGTCTCTATTCTTTCAAGTAGAGAAATCCTTGAGAAAGTGCATGTCTTTAATCCGAGTTTTCATTGAATAACGATCTCAAACTGTGGTTGATTTTAGACCTAGACACTACTTATTTATTAGAAACTGAATACAAGCTATTTGGCTAAAAAGAAGTATTATATGTAATATAAGAAAATAAAATTATTTTCCAGTATGTATACTATTTTCATGCTGAAAGATGTCCGTGGAAAAAAATTTCTTTTAGAATTACTTGAATTTGAAATCTGACTTACATAGCTGGAAATCTAACCAAGGCCAAAACAGCTTGCATATAAGTATGAGGTGACATCAATGCAAGTAGGAATCTTTCAGAGCCTAAGTTTTTTCCATGTGGCAGAAAAATAACTTATGCTTAGTGATCATCTTTTGAAATTATCATTCTTATTCTTAATTTCATGTGAGAAGCTATTTTTAACTCATGTTACCCATTTTAAAGCATGGATTTATTCTATCTTACTAATTAAATATCACAAGGTCTGCACAGGTAAATGTGTTAAAGATTAAGGATTCAGTCACTGATTGCTGGTTCAACATATCAGGTTACAAATGCTTACCTTATACTAAATTCCTAGACACAGAAAACACACTCCAAAACACGTAGTGTTAGTATTCTGCTAAGTAGACTGGTGTTTACAGAGAAAGCAGGCAGCAGTGCACAGAATTTCATCAGAAAACCTCCAGAACTTGCATTGGTCACTTGAAAGCTCAAGCAAAGGGTTCCCAGAGAGGGGAACAAGGAAAGAAAGTTCTCTGCAAGGTCTCCTGTGTCAGGATGAGATAATAAGTTCCTTTCACCCCAGAAATAAGGTGGCTGATTTGGGCATGTGCTATGGAGTATGTGCAGCCAGTGGTACTTTTCTACCTCAGCAAGAAAAAAAGCAGAGTGAAAACAACAGTTTCTGGAAGAGGATTTCTGAATGACCTCTCTTTATAAGAATCTCTGGGTGTTTTACAAGATGTAGGAGCTGCCAATTTAAGAAGATATCCACATGCAAATCTGAAAAGAATGTATAAGCTTGTAATTCCCTCTGCTCTTTCTTTAAAAAAAATAAAACAAACCACTATCTCGTGCATTACTTCTCTTTCATAGGCACTTGTCTCTATCTAATGACTATTCAAGTATATAGTGAGAAGCCCAAAGCAACCAGTTACTTTCCGTGGTTTTGTGAGGGACTTTTCTTTGCATAAAAGCAGACTAGGAGCTGCTGTAACTTCAGAGGCAGAGCTGCAGGTTAGAGCATCAATGCTTTTTCGATTCAGTGACTCTTCTGTCAGGATAAGCACAGAGTTTGAGAAGGATTTATCCCTCCATTCTGAGTCACATGAGGAAAAATGATGGAAAGAATGTGTAGAGGCAATAACCAGGTGAGTGCTCCAAACGATCCTGGATTCCCAAGTATCTAACCCAGATTCACATTCTGTCCCAGTGACCATCTCATAGAGAGCTTAATATGCACACATTTGCATCCCTGCAGTAGCTGGGCTTAGACAACTTGGTCCGTCCAGTAGGTGCTCCTGGACCTTCAATTTCTGGCATCTGGACCTGCAAGCCCTGAGGCCCACAGCTCCACCCAAGCTGCTGGTATACACCTCACCCACACCAACACACAGATCCACAAATCTTACCCTTCCAGAAACTGGCCTTATACTCACCCTACTCACTGGCTAGCCCTTGCATCCTCCCATCTCCAGTCCCTCACACCCAGAGGGAGATGCACACAAGGGGATCTCAAGCAGGCCCCAAACTCCATGGTGTCTCTAGTAGGCAGCTCCTGCAGCCTCATTCCTAGACACACAGTTGGGCTCTTAACCTCCTTGTTCCTTAAAAACAACATTGGTATGCAGGCCCTCACCTGCTCCAGCTGCTGGCACCAGACACCTGTGCCTCATGATCTCACCCCAGTGTTTTTCTCTTTCACTTCAGAAGTCCCACATCCCTTTCAGACAGCACCCTCCTCAGCCCAGAAGGGCCTTTCCTTTGAATCATCATGATGGGCATTGCTCCCTGATCATGGAACTGACCATCCTCCTGGGACAGCCTGAGCAGGGGGCACATTAGGGTGCTCATCTGTCTGCTAAGGTAATGGGGGTTCCCCCATCCACCTTTGCTCCTCTGCACTCCTTTGCCTGCATGGATGGGAGCCTTTTGTCACATAACCTTACACCAATTGTTGTGAAGAGGGGAAGAGTTTGTGAGAGAAATCCAATTACCGGGATATGATTAGAGTTTTCAGATAGGTTCATTAGTGGGCTGAGCAACCATAAAGCTACTCCACATGGAAGTCAGCTAATGTATCAGTTAAGCTATCCAAGCCATAGATGCACTTCAAGCTGAATCTGAGCATACCAAAAGAATGTGAATTTCTGTGACACCGCATACTCTCTGAACCATGAAAGTAATCTCATTGCAAAGTATTTGTAATCATTTTTGGACACTGTTAAATGTTGTAGAAAGCAAATTAGTTACAGTAGTAGAAAAAAATTTGAAATGTCAACAATGCAAGCTTTTTGTTGATTGCAAAAGACATTTTCCATCTGGTCCCAAGCATGAAAATATCCTGAAGTGACCTGCATATGCCAAAGCTCAGCTGAACTGAATGATAATGTAATCCCACAGAAGCCTCCAAACAGAGAAAAGCCTTTTCATTTAGGGCTAGATCCTTCTTCCACTGAAGTCAATAACAGAACTTCCATTTACTTATGTGGCAGGATAGGTCTCAAAGTGATTCAGTATAATCACTTTTGATATGCAGTCACGGATACACATACAGAAACTACAGGCTACATATATTTGGGGCAAGTAATTCACATAAAGAAATACAGACTGACATTCCATCCCATTGATACTTGAGCTCTACAGTCAGAATGCAGATAAGACAAAATAGTGCACTGAAACAGTTTATACGAACTACAGTTAATGGAAAAGATCATATTCCAATTGCAGAGAGGAGGAAGAGAGAGCAGTTGCAATTTTAACAATAAACATTTTTTCCCTCATTACAGCTTAGATTACGTGAAATCACAATATTACCTCCTACAACACACACAGTAAAAGCCAATTACAATAAGTCTTTACAAAAATGCTCATAAACACACTTGTGGCTCTTTAAATGGGTCTTGCAGTGTACACCAAAAGTGGATATGAAAATGTTGCTATCAGCCATTTCACAAATGGACTCTAATAGGGGCTAAATTAGCCATAATAATATAACAGCTAATATATTTAGATATTAAAAAGAAAATGAATATTAATTACTACAAATAGTAAGGATACAAATCTTGGTAATAATGATGTAGTGAGCTACAGTCTTTATTTATTCATCTGAGGTAATACTTTGAATAAGATTTTAAGTTTTTCAGCTCCAGTTTGCTAATTTTCTTACCCAAGTCTAATTTCTCCAGTTTGCTTAGATATTTTCTAAGAAGTGCTTTGTAGATCTGCATAGAGGACACAGCAGATGGTTATGAGAACACGCTGGTTCTGAACAGGAAGAGACAGTAAATTTCTTCCCATCATCAGCAATGTGTGATTATTTTCAAAGTGTAATAAAACGTACAGATGTGCTTTTGATGTTCATTTGAATGCAGTATTTTCTTCAGAATTATTTTCTGCTAAACTTCAAGTTCTGCGTTCCCTCCTTTAAACTCAGTTCTTTTCCACTGTTATATTAGAAACTGTGTGTACAGAGGTTTAAATATCTCTAGTTTTATAGATGTAACCCTGCACTGCTGAAAGCTGAATCACACCAGAGAGATGTTAACTTGTATGCAGTACTTGTTTACATATACTTAACTAAAGAAACAAGAGCCAAGCACACCTGACCACTCAGACGAAAAAGGTTAATACCCAGGAAAAAGGAAAAAATATTTTGAAAGCCACTTCATTCATCTCAGCTATTACAATATTTTAACAAACTGCTAATTGCCAAGAAACAAGCCATCTCTCTGAGCCTAGCCTTTGGAAGGATGTGGGACATCTGGACAGTGTCCTGGAGGAAAAGGAAACACAGCACCCACTGGCTTAGTCAGCCAAGCCACATAACCCTGAGGACTCCACTATTGTTTTGGAAGGACCAGGAGAAGAAACTCAACAGCACTTTTTGCAGTGCTGCTCTTTGGAATCCAACATATTTCCATGTACATGGGCTGACACACAGAAAAGCAAAATAATCTCACTACTTCTCCTCCTGCGTTTGCTTTTGAGAAGAATCCAGGTGTCTGACATTGCCAACACTCATGTCAAGTCCCAGCACCAAGGCCTGGGTGATTCTTCTGTGGCTGTATGGAGGAAGAATTTTTCCTCCCTTCAAAGTCGGTCACAGTTAAGTTCTAAATTCATAACTGGAACATAATTCACACAGCAATTTACATGCACTGAGAGATTATGTGGCCTCACTCTGGAATGCTGCACCACAAAGGAAGTTTCTATAGTTATTTAAAGCAAGCAAGCCTTTCCCCAGCTATTAAAGAAATTTAATCTTCTTATCCCTATATGGAAGCAGTCTTTGTTTATATATACAAAAAAATTCCCTTTGCAATGTCCTATTCCCTCACCATTAAGTTTTCTGGTTTTTCTTTTGCTTTGGCAAACAAATTGTGAAGGAATGTGAAACACTTTTATTAGGTGTTTATTATCAATTACAAAGATAATGAAAAACAGCAAAGTTAACGGAAAAAAGTTATCCCTGGATTTTTGGGTTAGATTTTATTTTCCCATGGGAAATGTTGTAAGAGAAGGACAAAAGAGGAAGCAATCTGTGAGGTTTCTCAGATGGTTCCAAGCAAGGCTGAAAGAGTTATTTTCCACTCCCCTCCCTCACTGAACAATCAGGGAATCTAACCCCTGTATCTTGTAAACTGTGTCAATGTCACAGAGAGTCAGGTGTATTCTTCAGTGGAAGAATTAGTTCAAGCTTACAGGGCTTGCTCCACTAGCTGCTCATGAAGACCAAAGCATAAGCAAGGCTATTATGTTAGGCTGGCTGCCAGTGTCACAGGCAGCAAACAGGAGAAGCTGCTGGTTCCTGCTGAATTCCTCCTTTGGTAAAAGGATGAGAGCCTAGATCAAAGACTCCATCCCCCAAAAAGCTTCCTCGTGATGCCTTTTATAGTGGTTTCTCAATGAATTTGAGAGATAGATTGCAAGTTACTGACTCTGAATATCTCTTGGATGTTTTGCTAGGAGTTGTCCTAAATGCTGTGTTTGTGTAGAGTGTCCTCACCAGTGGTCTCATTACTGTAAAGACAGCTACAGGAAAAAGAATTGGGCATCTCTCCTACAAATGCAAATCACATCCTTCAAATACATCATTCTCTGTTCATGCGTCTCATCTTGGAGATTCTTGTGATACCCAGCACGATTTCAAGGAGAAAACAAACACCTTCAGTGCATGTGAAAGGACATCTGATTTATAGGATTCTAACATCACAGAACGCTCAAAAAAAAAAAAAGTCACTATAATTATTAGTCCAAAGTGGTTACAAAACGCCATATGGCTACAGGTGCAAGATCAAGTTATGTATAATACTCAAGCTGATACAAAAAGATCATCTTTTTCATCAGAAAGATTCACCTTCCGCCTTTTGGGTGTTTAATACAAATAGTTATAATCCAAGAATCCTATGTAAGAAATGAACGTATTTTGGAGCTTTGTGCAGGGTAGAGTAAGAAGCAGAGAAACCGAGATCAAGCTCAATTGACATGGACGCCTTTATACACGCATAAGGTTAAATCTGATACTAATTGTTAGGCATGCTGAAGGGGAAATAACAACGTTGAATTGTTATTACATTGTGTGGACATTTTAGTTCACATGCCAAGGTTTGAGCACAGCTGAGCTCCCTGATGTGAAAGTATCTAGAAGGCATGTTTTACTTCCCGAGAGTTTTACTATAGACAATAAAATTTTTAGCTTGACATTCCAAATGGTATTTTATTTTTAGAAGGGGTAAGAGATCCATATGTGTTCCTTTTCATAGCCCTATCCAACATTATTGCCCTAGGGGTGAAAGGTCACAAGCCATCATTGAAAATAAAATGTCACCCCAAACTTCTAAGGTCTAAAAGTCATTAAGAAGTGATCTTTCATCATGGGTTTCCTCAGCTGTAATAACATAAGCTATGTATTTCTATTTTTTACCCTTTATTCCGGTCTCTGCAGTTGAGAAAACTTACTTTTCTGCTGTGCTTTGTGGTCTGGTCAACAATTAATCAAGTCAACCAACATCAGCAAAAATAAAACACCTCTATTCTAGACTTTTTGGGAACTCATCTAATCTCAGTTTGATAAAGAAACAAAAAAAGACTAATCTCATTCATCCAAGCTTTCCTTCTCTCATCCCACTTGGGAAGGGTATCCTTTGCCTATTTCCATCAGCCACACACAACTAGCTACTTTTTCATTGGCCATGTGGATTGGAAGAAAGATTGTTTAAGTACCATCTAACAAGAGCTGAATAATAACGAGAAAGAAAATAAAAGCAGATATGGAGAGGAAGTGTAAGGCAATTCAATGATTGTAGGTGGGTGCTGAACTGGGAGTTTCAATAACTTGAAAGACTATAGTATCAGACTTGTGAGGAAATGAGGAGGAATCACAGCCCTGGTGGGTGGTGTGGGGAAGCTGGGAGTACTGGGAACCAGAGCTGTGGTGGGAAGGCAGCACACGGGTTGGTGTGATCAAAAGCACTTGGTTCCCACTGCAAGCACCCCAACAGGAAACAGCTGGGGCTGGGAAGCTGCTGGAGGAAGACTGCTCACAATAATGAGAGTGCTTTGGTGACCAAAGGACTCGTCTCATGGTCCCTGGTGAGCCTTCAGTGCTTACCAGGGAAAGGAAGTTTTGTGGATACTCTCCCCCAGTCTTAGCTGTTCATGACATCTGTTATCAGTGCTTTATTTCCACTTAAATTTGTATGGTTTTTTCCAGGACAGGAAATTTAAACTTTGCCCTTCTTTTTCTTAGATTCTTGCACAAAGTTTGTTCATCACTCAAATATTATCTTCTTGAGAAATACAGTAACCTAGAAAAACTTTCTCAGTTCTCTCACATTAAGTTTTATATTTCATGAATAGCTGCACACCTGAATAAAGTTTTCTATAGTCGCTAACACCAGTGCTTTGGATGCAGTTGACACCCACAGATGCTGGCACTGGGAAAAGCAGAGAGATGCAAACAAAACCAGCTTCAATAATTGAAAGCACCTACTCTTGCACTCATTAAAGATTACAGCCTCAACATCCCAGTGACAAATCCTGTTCTTACTCTCAAGAAACTCCAAAGGCACTGAGCACATTTCCCCACTTCCAACAAACCAGACTTTTTTTTTTTTTTTGTAGGCAGGCAGTAGCAACAAAGGCCCCACAGTGAAATAGTAAGAAAAGCACCTACCTGCTTTTCAGGTGGCCACAAGCACAGAGTAGTTCCTCTAGAGAAGCCAAGGAGCAGTAGGCCTCACCAACCCTCCAGCAAAAGCTGAGCAAGGGCAAGAAAAGAAAGCACAGCTGATGTCCAGGAAGACCAAAGAGCAGCTCTGGGAAAGAGCTGGTGGTTAAATAGGTCTCCAGGCCAATGGCTGGGCTGTGGGTAGGAGCCCCAGGTGAGGCTGGTTGGAGTTAGTAACACCCATTAGTGCCTCTCGGCCCCGACACAGCTGTAAAAGGAAATTTGGTGTGAAGTTTCACAGCACATCCTGGAAAAACCTAATCTTGGTCCTAACTTTAACCAAAAATGAGCACCAGGAGAGGTACCTGTCAATATTTTAAGAAATAACATTCAAAATCAAAAGTGAAGAAGTAGCAAATCACAAGGCTGGGTGAAAAAAAACCTAAAACAAACCTACTCACTCCCATCATATCATGTCTTAAAAATCATATATTACTTAATTCTTAAAAAAAAAAAAAATAAGGAAACATCTCTATTAAATTTTAGAACTCCATCCAAACTCCATTAAGAACATAAAATCAAAACTGTGTATTCCCTAGCCCAAAGTTATTTATTGAGTGATGCTGTCTAACTACAACTCTAACTCTCCATCTCAGCTTTACCTGGGAGACATAACTCTTAACTGAAGTAATTCAGATGATTTCTAGCTCTAATCTTTCCAGAAAAAAGAAGTCCCTCCCAAAATCCTAACCTCACTAGAGGTGGCTGTGCTGCAGGCAACCTGCAGGCCTGTTGCTGGTGTTAACCCTTTTATTTGACGTGATGTATGCACCTGCTTGTCAAACCTAGAGTCACTGTTTAAAACACTTGGAAACTGTAACACTCTGGCAATGTCATGGCAGCCACAACAACACTATATCTGGGAAATAAAATCATCTATATATACAGATACATTATGGGCCAGTTTCACAGGGCAGAAAAATACACAGCAGGATGTTAAATGAGGATGTTTCTCAGTATCGTAGTGCAGCATGTATTGATGTTTTTGGATGCATGTCCAGTTTTATGCCTTACATTATTTATTCCTTTGTGTTTTTTTTTCCCAGTTAGAGACAAGGGGAAGGAGTAGTATCATGTAACCAATTAGCTCCTTGTGGACCATAAGCAACTGCCCCGCAGATGGTTTGCAGACCTCTATATGTTATGTTCTTTCCACTTCACAGATTGAAGTCACGGCGTCGCTCTGCACAGACAGGAGGTAGAAAGTTCCCAGGGAGCTTTCAGGAGTGTTGTTTCCATGTGGAATGTTCACCGTGCCACAAACACGAACGTGGCACGTCTGCTCCGCCACTCACTGCTCCATCCCCTCTCAGGCTACATAAGATGGGAAACACCACGGATACTGGCAGAATACCACCCGGCAGCATCCAGAGTCTGGGACCAAGCACTGCCGGGCACTGGTACACACAACTGCAGACAGATCAGGAGCTTGCTGTAGACATACGTACAGCCTCTTAGGACTCCCCTATACTTGTATATATATCCTTGTCCTGTGCTTCCTTTTTATTTTACTTATGACAGCAGAAGAAGATTTAGTGCATTTCCTTTGAGGACATACTGCAATTTACTTCCCAGCAGGGTTGTGTCCTGTACACAATCAGCTGCATGAAGTAATGCGGGGAGAAGTTAGCACATACCTCCATTTTAGTTCAGTGTGACTTTGCCAGCTGTTTATAGGGAGAGGACAGAGAGTTCATAGACAGAAGAAGTACCTGCAACAAATCAAATACCTTGATTGATACCTTGATCCCTTTCTCCCTGTATTAAAAGGGAGAAAAATGTTGTGTCATCAATTCAGTATATGCAAAAGGGGCAAGGAAAAGTAGTTTCTGGCCATTTCTGAAGAGAAGCCGCCTTCAAGTTTGAGGGTAGTATGCTTTCCACATCACTCTTCAACAGGAGAAGATGGCAGAAGAAAAGCAGCAAAGATTTGCACAGTTATTGTCCAGCACTGCCAGGAGAGGACTGTCTCCTCCCTGCAGATTGCACTGTACCCAGGGAAGAATCCAGCACTTCAGCAAGTTTTCTCATTTACTGATTTGACTTGGGTCAGAATATGTCTTTATAACAATCAAAATAGCAGTCTGTTTCTATGCCTAACTTAGTTTTCTTTTTTACCATTACCTTATCCTTCCCTCTCACAAGTAAAATAATCTGAACAATATTTGCAGTCCCAGTGCAAGAGCTATTGTTTTAACACTCAGATGTCTAATCAGTATTCCTCAAAGTGCAGAGACACTGTGCATAGATGTATTGTAAAATGAACCAACCTGTCAAGGGAAAGATGTCAGGATTTGACACGTATAAACATGGGAACTTTCAAAGTTGTGTGTTGGGTTTGGATTTTTTTCTTTTGCTTTAAGCTGGCTTCTGTCACCAATTCATCCCGCATATGGTTCTTGAGTAAGCCACCTTTTTGTTGTTGTTTTTTGTTCCTCAAAAAGAAAATCTATGTACCTATCAATCTGTGCACAGTATCTATTTAATCTATGGCAACGATTCAACTTTTTTGTACGCGGCTTTCAGTTGTTCACTGCTTGCTGTCAAGACTAATGCATGCCTATCAGTTTCTATCAATGCACAGTAGATGAATATGACATTGCATTTTTTTCCCCAAAGACGCCAGGTTCAGTATGTAATAAAAGCTCAGGAGTTTAGGCTAAATCGTTGTACTCTGAGCTCAGATTTACATGAAACTGCTTGGAGGGAGAATTCAGAGGCTTTTTCATAGGGCATGCTTTATTCCTTGGACACAAAGAAAACTTTTGGTATGCTTATTTGGGGCACTTAGGACCCAGGTAGAGTGCCTTGGTGTAAAAGGTGACAATCCTGATTTCTCTCTCCCTAAACAGCCCAGGACAGAGGGGCAAGTGCCATACTCTGAGTATACTTTGTTCTAGCTCTGCCACAGGGGTAACATTTTGCTTACACCTGATGCCTTATTCTTTTGCTGACCAAAATACTTCTTATAGGTTAGTTCATTGGGCTTTTGCATTTCTACTGTACACTCATTCTGTTGACTTGCAGGAAGCAATGACCTTTCTGTCAGCTGCAGAGATCATAATTAAATTAACATTAAATTCCTATTTTAGGAAATTCCTCCAGTTCGGTCTTATTATATTAGGCCAAGATATCTTAAGGATACTCTCACAGGTGCAACTTCAAACAAAAACTTATCAATGTATCAACTTCATTTTGTTATTTGTTGCAATATTTCTCTACACTGAGTAAAATGATACAGATTGCAGAGACTATCACTGTTGACTATGCTGATAATTTCTTTAATAAAGGCGTAAAGCTTATAACTGCCATTCCAAGCATAAATTATACTTATTGTTTGATATGTATCAAGCATCAAGTATCTCAGACTGGTCTTTTTATTTGTCTCTTTTCTTCGATTCTTTCATTTTAACATATATATATATAGTTTTGCTTTCCAGAACATCAGTAATTACACTAATTGAGGAAAATCATTTGGAGAAATACTTTAGGGAATGCTGATAGAACATTTAATTACACACAGTGAAAATACAGATGGTAAAACTAATTTGGTTGTAGCTCAGGTAATATTTAAGCTATGGAAAGCATAGGCCATAAATAGTAACTCTTCCTTTTGCTGTATTTTTAACCAAATTCCATAGGACTCAACGCTCAGCAACTAATGGGGGTCAGGTAGAAACAAGAAGGTAAAACAGTAAGACCTATGATCACCTGCAATTTGAAAACAGAATGCATGATCTACCACTTGATGTAAACAGAAAGGGCCTTCTAAGGTGGCATCTCAACTCGACATGCAACAAGTCAGGCTGCTTTTGCTCTAACTATAGAAGATGGTGGACGACATTTAAAAGGATAATATATAGGGAAAAGCTGATGGCAGAGTTTCCTGCTTCCAGAGAGCCTTGTTTCATCAGTTGTAAGCCTTGTGCCTTGCTTGCACAGGCAGATGTATGCGAAGGTGGTCACAGCAAAGGTAGTTCTGGAGCATACAGTACTGGAACAGTTACATCAAGTGATAATACTAATACTGTTAGACCATTCAGTACTACAGAGAAATTAAATGAGCAGAATTTCATCCATTGTCATGAATGTCATGCTTTCATATCATTCCTATAGCCAAATCAGTTTTGTGATGTAAATAAAAATACTTATAAAGGTATTGTGATGTGGCAGGGATTCATTCACGATTTGACACAATGCGCTCTCAAACATAGTCTTCATGAATATGGACACTGTGAATGCACAGTGCTTTATAATAATGGGGTCTTGTATGCTATAGATTTGAAAGCTTGCTTTGAACTCCCTGAGTTTATGTAGTGTGAGACAGATTATTGCAAAAGCAGCCATGAGTACAAGAGCAAAAGGGGGAAAATAGGATCTTCTGGCAGGATTCAGCAGTGGTTACTTTGTCTTCTCAGTCTATGATTCTCAAGATTCTGTTTTTAAGGGGTTTTTTATTGCACTTCTGTTACATAGAGAATATCCTCCTATGTGTTTACAGCTTGTTTTTCAGTGCAGGTCTCTTTCACGGTATGAACTTTCCTAGTCAAATCTCCATAACTCACTTTTGTAATTCTGTGCCTATCTCACACACATCCCATAAAGGAGATGTTCCCAGGGTACTTAAAGCAGCTATAGGAGTCAAAGTTGCCTTCAGGCTAAATCTACTGTACCAGAAATTTCCTGGAAAAACTACTAGCACTTTTCACAGGCTATGAAACTATTGTGACTATCACAGTCTCAAAATCAGAATAGCAAATAAGCAGAAATTCTCATTTCCTCATCTCCAGTGACAAAAACCAACACATCCCTCAAAAAAAAAAAAAAGGAAAATAAGAACAAAAACAACATGCATATTTCACTATGTTTCTAGCTTAGAAAATTTAATGTTGAAAAGACAAAAGATATGCACAGTATGCTTCATTAAAAAAAATCCTTTAGTATTTGTTGAAGTGATCCACCCTTAGGAGAAAGGAAAGAATGGTTTTAACTGACAGGGAAAAATAACATTGGTCCAGTCAACATTCATAATAATGGTTTTACAGATGCAAATTAGTTTGAGAATTGCAAAACTGAGAATTTTCAATCTTTTTGATGTGCTCTGTACAACAATTACAACTTCGACACAACCAAGTATTCAAATGTAAATGCTCCTATATCTATTAGTAGCTGGGTCAAATGTTCACGTGTGTTTTAAATGCTCAAAGTCAGAACACTGTTGATCCTCTCAATTCAAAGCCAAACTATTCTAATGAAATTTCTGTGTTATTTTCCAGTAACAACAGGCTTCATTTAGTATAATTTTTTTCTAACATGAAAGCATACATTTTGTAATTAAGTTTTCACTACCTAATTATCATTTCCATGAAATTGTCTGTGAAATTAGTAGGCACAAAATACTTTCTATGGTGCCTGAGTGACTTGGAAGAGTACGTCTCATTTTCAGAAGAGATTGAAGTGCTTGGATCATACCCACTTTTTTAGGACGGAGACTTTTCAGTCGCTCGGGCATTTTTGTCAATAGCAGCTGATTCAGCGTAGAAAACATCATGAAATGCTGAAATCTCTCTGTATTACAGCCTTGTTATTGAAGTTACTGTATGCCATTGAGCTTTAGATTAGGCTCACCCATGTATTAAAACAATACATTTGTAAGTGGACTGATCATTTTTGTTCTTTTGACAGTTGAAGTACTGCTCTTTTGACACCAAAACTTAATCAATAGTATACGTTACTGTTATTACATTACACGGTGTCTAAACGTATGCACATACAAGAAAAGCTTAAGAGAAGATAGAAGAACAACCCCAGTATGAACATCTGTAAGCAATACCATGAGAGGAAGGCAGTAACTATGGCCATGCAGTTAAGACCACTCAAAAGACTAACAGATTGAGTTCTATCAGAGGAACATGGCCGTAATTGCCTCTATCGGCCACTTCTGAGCTGATCGTGACCTGCATTTATTTGGCTGTTAACATCCTGAAATAGTTATTTTAGCAGTTACTTTATCCTTGTACCCAGCAAGGCAGAAAAAGATGATGAAACAACGTGTAGAACTGGAGATTACATTGCTCTTAGCAGTAGGTGCCTTGGGAGATTCTTTGCCTGAAGTGATTTAAACTGGCTGAAACCTAGTTCTGTTCACATTAGGCAGATCTCAGTCCTGTTTTAAGGGTTTGTGTCCCAGTTTTGTGTAGTGACAATTCCAACTTGCCCTTGCCCCTGCAATCTCAGACTAGTATTACAAGCAAACGCTTGGAATTTCTGGAGAAATGGAAAAAGAACAGGATCTCCTGGCACTTTACAGGGTCTATAAGTAAATAAATTGTGAATTGCTAATATCACTGCTGATAGATGACATCTCTGTATACAGAAATGTTACTTGTTTTGAGATGAAGGCTGAGTTACTTACTACAGAGGTGATTACACTGACCTTGAAATGACTTTAGAACTCATGTTAAAATATAAGTTGCAATTTAAATCAAATATAGATTTAATAATTCAAGTTTCTGGCATGTTGATGTAGTAAAACCAGTTCAAAATACCAATATAAAGTTTGTAAACTATGATTATATATATACTTTTTGTATGATGTTTTCATAAAACCCCTGTCGACTTGTGTGAAGCAATTATTAATACATACTAACACAAATGATGGCTAAATCAAAACTCTGGAGTTAATTATTTTGATGATCCACAGTTGAGCGATAAATGTTCATTATAACCTAGACTTTGTGAAGATGTCTGCTTTCATGGGTGTCTGCATAGAGCCAGAGTTCAGCTGCTCATACCAGAACTCTGAATGGCATGGTTATACGGATCATTTATAAATCTAACAGTATATTTTTTTAATGTCTAAATTTTTTTGTCTTTTTTTTGCCATTAGAAAAAGATTTTGACAAAATGTTTTTCACAGAAGATGTTTGCTTTTCTTAGGAACTTGGAACCTGTCATTGAAAATCAGATACGTGTGCACACGCTTACCCACACAAGAGTATTTTTCTTGTCATACAGACTGTACAGGCACAGTTACTATCTTACATGCTTGACTCAAAGTATAGTGAATAAACCAATGTAGCTTTCATGGTAGATGCATCCATGCAGAACCAATGTAAGCGTGATACAGCCCTCCCAGTAGATATTAATTAGTGGCAGAACTTTTGGCACACCATTAATGATAATATCCCCTTTCCTCCCATTCTCAAGATCATAAAATTCTGTTTCTCTCTTATCCCCATGTAGGGAGCTCACTAAAGCTCAAGAGACCCAAGTTGGAGAAATTCGCTAAACAGATTTCAGGCTTGTTTTTTTAAAGCCCCATATCAGAGTTCCTGAATAGTTTGAGTATGGTCTTGAATAATTCATTCCCAAACCTTTGTTGTTTCATCAGATAGTAGATTTCCAAAGAAGCCTGTCTCTGTTCCTCAGCTGGCTAAAATTATGTCTTGTATATTCCTATCCCAGAAAGATGTTTCTAATTAAGCCACATAATAAGAGTTTCCTGTGCTGGGGAAGAGATGGGGAAAACAAATAGTTTTGAAAGTGGAAGGTTTTTTTCCATATAGGCCTGTTACATTCAAGCCTCATTCTGTTTAAAATAATACCGAAAGAGAAAAAACAAAACAAAACAAAACCCAAACCATATATTTGTTCTGCAACATGATCTGTAGACTTACTTGTGGCAAGGAACAGAATCTCTCTTCCTGAAATAACATAAAAAAACCTTCCACCATTGAAATTTATTTTCCGCCCCTGGTGTATAGGAAAAAGACCAGAAATGTTTCTCAAAGGGAGCTTCCTCACCTGCTGGGTATGGAAGCTTATACTGGAGCATTGTTAGAAAATAGATTGTTGTTTCATTATTCCATCCTTACAGCAGCCCTTACAGGCAGAAACAGAACAAGTCTGCCAAGTATAAATTCCCATCCTCTGGGAATTTAGAAAAGATGTTGAGTCTAAATCAGCTTTCTACCATCCTCCTGCTTTTGCCACCTTCTAGTCACCTACAAGCCACTAATATGTTTTTACTCTCCTCATGCTTTGAAATGCATTTCTTGAGCAAATCAGCAGCTGCCAGCCCTACTGAAAAAAAAAGAAAGAAAGAAAAGGGAAAAAAAGAAACGATAGCAATGTCCCAATGCCTCAGGATCTTTTTTTTGCAAAACATGTGGCATGATGTCTTTTACTCTTTCTTCTTTTTTTCATTTCCTTAGTAACAGTGTTTGTTAACTAAAGATGTTTAAATCATGTTGGATTTCGTTTGGGATTTACCACGGACAGAAAGTTCATTCAAATTTGTGGTTAGCCTGACAGTGTTTGGAATAGGAATTTAAAGGAGAACATAAGTTGTTGCAGTTGTTTTCTCAATCAAAAGGGAAGCTAACGGAACTTGCTCATTGCTCATGTGTTCATGAATAACTTATTCAGAACACTGTGTTACTGGAAAAATATCCTCTGGGCTGACACATATCCACATGTCACTGTGAAGCCAGAAGCTGACAGTGTCAAAGTGAAAATACTGCTCTTTTTTAAAAAAATATTTTTAAAGGAGAATTTTTGTTTTCATATGTATTTCATGACTCTAATATCATTGGCCCAAAAACACACACACCCTCTTTTCTGAGGGGTGAGGTTTGCTTGGGGTTGTTCTTTTTCTTTTTTGTATTCCTGTTCTTTGAATCAAATGCCAAATTTGTACCTTACAATCAGAAAACCGGTGCTTTAGGTGCATTTTGCACAGGGTCACAAGTTGATTCAAAAGGTTTGTAGGGGATAACTCAGAGCCCTGCCAAATTCACACGGCCTGTTTCATATTCCAGGTAAACTGTAGACTGTCTCTCATGAGCTGCTCCTGAAAATGTTCTGACATGCAAGAACTTTTGCCAGTGAACTCTTTGCCTTGGCACTCAATTATATCACATTATGAATGTATTTACTGTTGCAAGACAAAGCCAAGTACAAAAAAAAAATTTAACATTAGGAGTTAGAAACTTCAGTGGAAGTTTTAATAAACATTGTTATGAGAAATTATTACAACAAGGAGACTCTTTCTTACTGGAAAGATACAACTTTAGTATTATGCAGTAAATAATATCTATTATTTGGCCAACTGAAAAAAAATAAAATAAAAGACTCTCAAGCATGCAAGCTTTTTTTCAGGTAGGAAATAGAAACAGTGTTATTCAAAGCTAAGAGTAAGTGGTGACCAATCACTTGAGTTTGACTTGATAATATTAAACAGAGCATCTATGGAAAGATTAATGTTTTTCTCAGAGTCTTACATTTCTAACTGTTTGTTACAAGGAATGTTTTCTTTTGTGGTTTTTGATTGGTTTTGTTTGTTTTGTGGGGTTTTTTTCATTTGTTTTGTTTGGATTTTTTCCCTGTCATTTTTTTTTCCCCTATTGTCTCCAAGGAGTAGTGGAAAATGTCCCAAATAGTTCTTCATTCTCTTTAATATGGCCAGGATATATAAAGAAGTTCTACCTTAGGTAAGTAATCCCCTCAGATAGGGTATCACTTTCCATTGTCTTCAAAGGTCCTATTTTTAATCTGAGGTACTTTGCAAATATAGAATGCAAATACGAAAGGAAGAATTCTAAAGGGCAGAAAAATAATTTTTAAAAGTATTGTGTACTCCAATATAGCACTTCTTATATTAGGGTTACCATTTTGAGTATGAAAAAGCAGAAAAAGGCTTTGAGCTATATTCAGTAATAGATGTCAACCCGTCCTTTGCCTACGGTGATATGAACTAATTAATCTTTCACCTTCTTCTGTTGCTCCACCAAACAGAAGTTATTTCATTTTTTCACAAAATAACTTTTGAACAGGTGCAAAGAAGCTAATTGGTATTCCAATCTTTTGCTGTGTTACGCCAAAGCATCCTCTTATTTAAACAACTACCTCTAGTGTGACCACAAGCCAACTGTGTATACAAAAACACTGAACTAAGCTAAATGCCGAATTAAGCTGTGATTCTTCAAGTAAGATGAAATGTACTCCCAGGTATTCCCAAAGCCAGTCTTCCTTCCTTATTACTAGAGTGCTATCAGACTAATCATGGGTGACGACCTCTGAAGGGAACAGAAGGATGTTAATATGCAAACGCAGCTACAACAGGCAACGCTGTGCACACAATTTTGATTGTAAGAGCAGACCACCTATCCATTAAACACTACACACAGCTGTCACATTTCTGCATAAGGTCAGCTTTCATCACAGCACACCCTCCAATCCTGTACTTTCCTTCATATCTTGGGAGGGTTCCCCTTTAATCCAACCTTCACAAGAGACAGACAATTCACTCCTAAGTAATCAACAGTGTAATTAGTTATAAGCATCCATTAGGCATCCCCCACCTAAAAGATGAACACGCCTGATGGCATTTATGAGTCTGGACTGGTCTTCAGCAAAAGGCTAATTGGCTGCAGACAATGAGATAGAAGGGGATAGATGTGCTAGCCTGAAGTATTGAGAGGTGACTTATTTATGCCACAGCTGGATATTAAAAGCAGATGTATCTAATAAGGGAGATAATGTCAAAATGTTTAGCTAATCTAAGGCACTGGTTTCTTTGTAGTGTGCTTTCAAACATCTTTTTAATTCATAGAAATTAATTCAAACTATATTTCTGTCCTAGGTAGAGGAAGATCAGCTATTTGTAGGCAGCAAGAACACACAGTATCAATTTCCTTGATATACGCAGCTTACTGAGGATATATGCATATAGAGTCAGATTTTGGTGGCAAGTCTCCCAAGACCATGAACAAAACCATCAAAGAAATAGATGAAACCTGTACTGAATCCACTGCCATCTTCTGAACCAACTGGGAAAACAAACACAATTTCTTTTCTGACAATTTGTTGTTACAGAAAACATTACGGATACACTTCTGTTTAAAATAAAATTCATCTAGGCACAGTCATCAGTGTTTAATTAGAGAGCATGAATTATTGAACATGTGCTGCTGTTTTCCTCAAGCTTTAAATCCAGAGCCATGTAGACTCAAATCATGGCGTGACAATAGGGCATCTTGCTCTGAATCATTTTCTACCGTTCTTTTTCTGCCTGCAACTTTTCAGCAGCAAAATCAGCTGAAGATGCTAATAATACAATATTAAAAGCGAATCTTGTATATGTGCAGGGAAAACATTTTAAACTAACCAAAGCTAAACAATAAACCCCTTATATCAAGTCAAGCTTTGCCAGGGTCACTCTAATTTTCACTAGTTCCTTTGCTTGCAACTACAATGTCTGTCTGATCCTAGGGAGTACTTTCAGATTTTGATACATGTGCCTACTTGTCAGTAAAAGGTAGCTTCCATATGCAGAGTTTGAGTAAGTTTTTCTCTCTAGTGATGTCTGTCCTAAGAAAGGTCTTGTCAAGAGAGGACTTACAGAGCCCAGTCAGGCTTTGCCTGAGGTAACTTTGACTTGCAGCCATCCAAATCCCTGGGAGGAGAGTAAACTACTCTGACCATTCATCTCTTTTACTACAGCAAGTTACTCTTGGTTTTTTTTTTCATATGACTTTACGTTGAATATAGTAATAAATGGAACCATTCTTTAATAAGGCTAAAATTAAAATTTTACAGTATGAAAAATACATGATATAGAAACACAGTGAAATTGTATAAAATATAATGAACAGGCCCTCAGTGAGTAAACAGAGATTGCATCTGAACAAAACTACCCTTGGCAAAATCAATTGCAAAAGTATCTGGAAAGAAATATTCACTCTATTAATTTTACATTTTGATGAACGTGTTTTATGCATTTATTAAAATATCTTTCAGACTAAGTAACATTTTAAAGACCAAAAAGAGAAGTAAATATTTTATTCAAACCAGTTGTGTCTAGCGTCCAAAGTTTATTATATGTGCTGTGGGTAAGTCATTTAAAATTCATAAAGCTGCTCTGGTGTATGTAAGAAAGCAATTTCGCTTTATGCAGAGAAATTTACTCTAAAAACCCCTAAAACTAAGCATTTTTTTCAGAAAGAAAAAACCTTAAGACTGATATATCATCTATAATAACAGGTATGGGTTTCTTTTCTATTTTTTTCAATCACAGTATAAACTGGATATTTGCCAGAATTTCACCGAGAGCCACCTTCTGTGCTTACCTCAAGCTAAAGAGATTTGGCTACAAACGTGTTTCAGGGTTGCCAAGCCTTTACTGGGAGAGTTAACTCTGAAAGTTTTCCTTCATTTTGTTTGAAAGAGTTTGCCAAGATCTACAAGGTTTTTTGGTTTTGGCTTGGTTTTTTTTTTTTGCTATATAATTAGTAACCATCTTTAACTATTTCTTCACAAAGAGCACCACTGTGAAAGCCCTCTCACATGGTGCAATGCGGAAGTAAAGAAAACATCCTTGAAAACATTCTGAATCAAGGCTTGATTAAGCATAATAGGAAGTGATATAGAACCACTGGTCTGGTACCAATATATCATCCACAGTATTTCTTTCTCCTTGACATCCTGAAAGTCAAATGAGCATTTTGTGTATTTTTCTAATGGCACTGGAGTCACTGAGAACCTGTTATGTTACGCAGTATTTAGACTCTTGTACAGTTATACTACAATCGGATGCTGATTGTTTCCTTCTAACTTCTAGGTGCAGCAGGGAACAGTGTTCAAAACCTTGCTGGAGAAACTGGATAGAAAGATAAGGATTATGATGAGGCTGAACTCTTTTGGAAAATTGTAATCAGGGCCAAGCAGAAAGACAAAACTAAATCTGAGGCTGATATTTTTTTAAAGTTCTTTTGGGTATTCAGAAGGTTTTGTCCCTATGTGCATCAACAAAAACATGTAGAGGACAGCAATATGCCAATGCCTGAGAGAATATTCATACCCCTTCAGAAGCAGTTAAAGCTGTTCAGCTGTTTCACCTCTGATGCTGAAATCTCAGAAGTAAGAGCAAATTTAAACTCAGGATACAGTTCTCTTAAATCATCTAAATATTGTCTTTACTGAGACTATGGAGTAAAAATTCCTGCCTGAGCCATTTTGCACTGCTTCCCCCTCCTCACACCATCCACTGCTCCACCTCCTTGCTCCCTCAAGTCTCAATCAAGACATGTCATTGTATTTCCAAACTAGCGCAGAGCAACACAGGGCTGGTGGACTTAGATTTTAACCTGTATAAATGATCTTTATTCCCATTAGGAACACTTTAATAGGATTTAATGCTATTTGTTATGGTGCACCACTGAATTTTATAGATATGAGGAACAAAAGAAGAGCTGACATTCTCACAGACTTGTTTTTGCACTACTTTTAACATTTCTGAATCTTAAGAGTGACTTGTTCCTAAATTACTTGGAGTTTTATAGACTAAGATACATTTTCAAGGTTTCTATTCATGACTGTACTATACAATACCAATGTGCACACATGCATGTGTACTTTTAATGTATATTACGTTGTGTTTATATATAGTTATGCATTCTATACATAGAGATAGGTGAAAATGGAAGTTTAGGAGGGAGAGGGCACTGACTTCTCATTGACAATTTCATAGAGAACAAAGAAAAATACGGCTCAAAGGGAATACAAGCAAAGAACTAGCAATGAGAAGTGTTGTGAGGGACAGGTACATCTATTGACAAGAGAGACATGAAAAAAATCTTGCATGTCCCATTTAAATGGAAAAGAATAGCCACATGTTGAAATGAGTCTTTTTAAAAAAAATCTGTATTAGCTGGTCATAGCTGACTGACTGCTATTTTTCCGTCCAGCAGAAACTAAAACTAATATCAAGACTAATTACCTCCTATCTCACCAAGCAAAAATCAGGACTGACCATTTTCATGTAAAATGTCTCCTCCTTTGCAAAAACAAAAGAAAACTAAAGCTTGACTATCTCTGTTTTTGACCTTTGTCTTTTTCAACAAAAAGCAGTGTTTAGGCCATCTTCAGGGATTTCATTTTTGTCATGCATTGTTTCAGATTTTCTTAAAGAGAACGTAAAATTATACCCATTGTAACATGTTTATTGTGTGTAACGTAACCCACGCACCAGGCTAAACAAGGAAATACCATGCAGAATATTTCAGGTGAAGACTGATAAAGACAATGACAGACAAGGAATAAGCAGACGTTTTAGGACCTTACCTTCCCACTACTTACATTAATAACTCCTGTCAGGTTTGTTTTCTGATGGCTTTGTATTAAAACACAACTGCTACCTACATGTTACTGTAGATTTAGGATGCATCTTTGTTTTTGCAAAGAAGAGCTTTCAGTTTTTATGCATTGAGATTAATTCATACTTCCAGACACCTAAAGATCATGAGTTGAATTTTGAGGATTAAAGCAACACAAGGGCTTTTTAGCATATGTGCTACCAACGTTTAGCTGAGGCTGGCTGGGTTCTGCCTGCCCTATGCACTAGCATCCTTCTTAGACAAAGAACGCAGATAAGGACAAGCTCAGGCCTACCTCACACGTGACCATGAAGTCAGGAAGCCACCAGGTGCTCTCAGCTTCTGCAGTTTCACCATAGCCTTTGTGGCACCACGTCTTAGACCTGCTGAAGTTCACATCAGAATTTAAGCTATGTTGTTACTTTACATTCCGAAAAGTGAGGACTATCTGCACTGTAGACTTATGCCAAGTGCTTACTCAACTGCTAATGTAAATCTTACAGTTTGTTTCTGCTATTTGAAGAATTGGTAGTAAATATATATTTAAAATTAATGCTCCCCTTCCCAATAATGCAGTAATTTCTTCAATAAGAAAAAGCTTTTCTTTTAATAGGAGACTTACTATGGATTTTGCTTAATTTCAAAGTTTTTCAGCCTCCCTAGATTTTTTTTTAATATTGTGCCTGGTCAAATGACACATTGTTTTTATCAAAATGAAACAGCACATGATATTTTCATTATGTTAGACTATGCATTAACCTTCAACATTTCAAAAAACAAGTATTGTTCCAGAACAAAGACTTTGAATGTAATAATTCTGTTTGTTCCTGGTTTACTTACAACTAACAATACACAGATATTTTTTCCTCAGAATGTTTTAGTGAAAAAGTGCTTTCCAATTAAAAAAAAAACAACTCACTTTGGGAAATTTTTGAGCATTGATCTACAGGGAATGATTTGCTCAGCCTTCTTTTATAGCATGCTCTGGTTCTGTAATAGCTTAGTGGTTTAGGGGATCAATGATGGTGCGTAAGTCAAATATATTTGCAAGGCAATTTTGGAAGAATATCTTGAAGACTTTTTTGGGGGAGTGTAGGAATATATATGCAGGATATAAGCTGGGCTTTTAAAAAAAAAAAACAAACCAAAAACCCCACAACAAAACCCCCAAGTGTGTTCCTTCTCTCCAGACATCCACAAGCCACCAGGTTTTTGTTGTTTTTTTTTTTTTTTCATTTGAAAAGCAGACCCAGTTCAACCTTCCAGCACTTTTAAGAAACATCTTTTTTGCAGTTATACTGATAAAGCTCTGAACCTTTCCCCCTGCTCCCCCAAAGGAAACTGCAAGGCTTGCTCCCAACTTACTGTGCAGTTTATGGGCCTAGAGAGATGGTTACTGTGTGCAGCCTCATCGGTGCAGTCCCCAGAACAAAGGTTTAAGACTACAGAAGAAAACCTGACTATGAAGGAGTAAATTACCACTTGGCATAAAACTTCTACGTCGCGTAGCATTGCTTTTAGGGATGGGAAAGCACTAAGAAGGAGTAAGTGACACTATTCCTTTCCATCTGGTGAAGACACTCCCCAGAGCCCGCAGTGGGAGCCGGCCTGGCTCCTCAGAAACACACAGCCCTGTGTTTGGGGGCCTCCCCAATTAGTGCTGTAATTTACTGTCACTTAATAAGACGGACCGAGAAACTTGCGCCAGTCGGGATGGAAAAATCCTGGCCTCCAGCTGGGGTGGGTGTTCTCGGAGTTAGACCAACTCTCAAGCAGGTACAAAAGGCGCCCACAGCTGAAGCTGGGGACACAGAAAGGAGACCTTCAGCCTCCGATGAATTACACACCAGCGCCAGGCCCCAGGAACAGCAGATCAGCTCTCACTTCGAAGGATAAATCAAAGCTTTAATCGGGCCTGTCAGTAAAGCAGGTGTTTTGACTGCCTTTATGGTTCATTTTTATGCAAAAGGGTTGTGGGGACACAGAAATCACTGGGGATTGAAAATAAATGGCACTGACAGCACTGATCCCACCAGGCGAGGGGGCCAAAATCGGTCTGTCTTTTCATATTATGAAATATACCTAACGGCAGGCTCTGTAAACCCCGCTTACACAATGCGCTGTCTGTGCGCCCAGGACTTGCCTTTCTCTCGCTTTCCTCCCCCACTTTTTTTTTTTTTATTTGATATGCCAGGGGCCCTTTTCTTTTCTCTGGTGATGAACTGCCCCAGCAGCCACAGCAGGTTCAGAATGTTAAAGAGCTCCCACTCACCCGAGCCGACAAAAGGATCCCATTTTCAAGGGCCTCAAGGACACAGTAGACAGTACCCTTGGCCCCATTTTTAGGATCATGTCTTTTTCGTCTTGGTTTTCATCAGTCAACAACAGCCACAAATAAAACGTCATAAAAATGTGTCCATGCAAATTTTCTAGCATGGGCCAGGGGATGCATCACTAGGAGAGAGGCTTACGTGGCAGTGCCATCAGGCTCGTCCCTCCAGTGCTAAAGGTGTTTTGTGGGCTGAGAGTGGGCACCCACAGCTGCCCAGATTTATACTTTAATACCAAAATTTAACTTCGCTTAATTCCTAAGACTCTACATTAATAGTGGGTATAATGTTTTCAGTTATTTAAATAAAATGTTTGAGCACACTGAAGTTGAATCATTGTAGCATCCTATAATATTCAAATGGTGGTTGAAGAATGTTCTAACGTAGCACACTTTTCCAGAAAGAAAAAAAAAAAAAAAAAGAGGGTCCTTCTCTGGCTATGCTATAACTCAATACTTTGTACAGTGTATTCTGTAACATAATTTAAAATACTACTGCAGGGCATTGCAAGCAAATTTCATTTATCATTTACAAACCGTAAAGCAGGCAAGAAAAAAGAGAAAAAAAGACAAGTGCTTCCCCTCCTGTAGTTTCACATACTGAGCTATTCATGTCTAGTGCCACCACTCACAAATGAGTTTTTCACCAGCTTTACTAAGGAATTGATTCTTCTTTCTTTTTTAAAATATACTTTTTAATTTATATGAAAAGCAATGCCCAGCTGGCATATCCTTAGGACAGATTGCCTGAGGACAACGTCTTTAAAAAGTTTTCACAGATTACATGTAAATTGAGAAATTCATTTTTTGATTGTGATCATTCATACTGCTGTTTCTACACCAAAAACTTTGCAACTTTGTAAAAAAAAAAAGAAAGATGCATTTTATGACTTTGTCACATAGGAAAGGAGATCACTATCCCTTTTTTCAAGGTTGTCTGACACTCTCAGTCTCTATAAATATTTATGCATATTTTTGACCCGCTAACCTATTCCATGAATTCCAGAGGAAATTTAAACTAACACAATAATCACTGCACTTTCACAAAAAAAAAAAAAAAAGTATTTGTGGGCTTCTTGCAAGTAATTTAGGTTGATTCTCCAAACACATGTTTTTATCTTTACCTATATAATAATTTCATTTAAAATAGCAAGAGTATTATAGGATTGCATATTAGCATTGGCACTCATGTTGCCTTTCTACCAAAGGTAGCTTCAGTACTGTTTCTCATGCCAATGTAGCTACTCCATCCTAATAAAGTCCATAAATGCTTGCAGTATCAAGCCTCAAAACCTTTATTTTTTCAAATATTTCAGAGCCGCAGTTTATGCAAGCTTTGAAAGTTAACAGCTTCCAATAATTTCATTGAAGAAAGATGATACAAGTCATTAATCATGGCAAATATATTTAGATACTGCGGATATTAGCTGAAAATTCATTAACTTTTCTCTCTGGAAGAATTTCTATGCTCAATAACATTTTGGATGTTCAGATCATAAGGTAATTCCCACATTTTGATTAACAGTCTCTTCAGAAAAAAATCTCAACAAAATTTTACAAGATTTAAAAATCTAGTTCAAATCTGCCAATTCCCTGTTCCTGATCATCTTTTTAACATTCTTGCTGTGAGTCCACCAGCTGTTAGTCTAAAAATAGTACAATAAAAAGTAATAAATACCAAAAAATATATTTGCATTAATCTTGCACTGAGTTGTAATCATTTCTCTAATGAAGTGCATTACCGGGATCTCGTTTATAGACCAACCTACAGGCAGCTGCATTGTCCTGTGTAGAGGGGATTTGTGTATATGAAATTTCATCATGAGGAAAAAAGTTTTATCGAGAAAAGAGTACCAAGATATTAATGAAAATTAAACAGATAACTGAACCATGAATAGAGGATACTTGTGTCTTTTCCTATACTTAATTGCTCAATAACCTAGCCACTCAGTGTTAAGAGTAACATTTTCAAGGGTTACAAAAACGACACTCCAAGTCAACTCAGTGGTTACCCTAATTCTCAGGCATGCTTGCCCAGCAACAGGGCAGATGAGGACAGCATGTAGCAGCTATGCAAGCACACCCTCAAACTCATTCTTGGAAAACAATGCTAGTATTGGTGCCGCGAGAGTCCATTAAAATAGGCTGCTCATTCAAGGATAAACACTAAGTATCAGTAGCCTGGAAAACTAATATGAAATCTGCTTAGCCTCGTTACAATTTTGTGAAAACATTTAGTGCATATACTTTTCTCATACTGTTCTATTGCTTTAGAAATCAAAACAGATTTATGAAAGGTTCTGCTAGAATATTGATGAACACGAGCATTACTTTCTGGCTCATTTCTTGATACTAAAATATTCCCCATATAGCAAAATACCTTCTTTAAATGAACTCTGAAAGAATAAGCTATTTTCCAGGTATCAGTAAACAAATGTGGTCATGCCATCTCAAGTTACTTGTTTCTGCAGCAGATCTCCAGAAGTCTTTCCATTATATAGCCAACAGCTGCAGTTTCTTCCTTTTTCCTTCAAACACAATCACTTTATTTTTTGGAGTTGGAAATCAATTAATTCATCTCTGAGATGACAAAGAATTTGCTTGCATTAATGGGTTACCTCTAGTAGTATGGAAATAAAGTCAGGCCTTTTT
>JAVSBS010015563.1:100387-110841 GCA_033124195.1 Coracias cyanogaster | reverse complement strand
ATCTGGAACGCACCTATCTTGGGCTTGGAAGAAGTGGTATTTAAAAACCGACCAATTTTCTTGGGCTCCTTTACCCTCCAGAGTCTTAGCCCATGGGATTCCTGCAGTAGATCTTTGAAGAGTACAAAGTTAGCTAGCCAAAAAACCAAGTCAAAACCTAGTCAAAACCAAGGTAATCAGCTCTTGTGCATCAGCAACAGCATCTTTCTATCAATGGGCTGCTGGT
The DNA here is from genome assembly GCA_033124195.1 of Coracias cyanogaster. Taxonomy (NCBI): domain Eukaryota; kingdom Metazoa; phylum Chordata; class Aves; order Coraciiformes; family Coraciidae; genus Coracias; species Coracias cyanogaster. The sequence continues at coordinate 110,615 of JAVSBS010015563.1, read as the reverse complement.
GTAGCTACTCAAACAGCAGAATTGCATGGGGTGAGCCCATCAGTGTGCTGCTTTTTTCCCTGTGCTCTGGATAGGTGCAGTTCCATTTTGCAGACTAGATGGTACTTATCCATGTTAGAGGACCCTGCTGAAGCCAACTACAGAAAGACAACTGAATAGTTAACTGCATGTGGTCTTACCACCCATTGTTACTAGGGCTGGATTCAAGCTTGGTTCTACTCTCTACATCAGCCTCTCTTAGGAGAGAATCTGTGTTTCCTTGAATGTGAATCAGAAATGAGAACATCACAAAATAATGATGCTAGCATGCTTAGCAATATCTGTCAGAAGGCGAGGATGTCATTTGGGCTACTTCTGCATAGCAGGCTGATATTCGCTGCCTACTACCTGCAAGGTCAGCATATTCTGTCTACATTGACCATGCATCTCCAAAGACAGCCCTGTCTCTTACAACAATTGACTGGAAAAGCTTCAAAAGACTCAAGAATGAGAGAAAACTGTTTGCCAAATTATTTAGACAAAGCTTATCCAGCAATCTGACGAATGAACCATCAATATTACTCAACTGACTCTAATTTCCCAGGTAATTTTTCTCATCATTAGTAACCTAAAAGTTTTGCACAGCGCAATACATTGTAAAAACTCCAATAGCACTCACACAAATTGTAATGAGTGAAGCAGCAACAACTCGCAATCAATTTTGCAATAAAGTAATTTGGTGTGTTCATACTGTAACACTTTACTGAAGTGTCAAGGAATGCTACATTTTGTGAAAAAAGCCACTGATGTGGCCACTCTGTGGTTAACCCTTATGGAAGACAGTAAAACCTTTTTCTTTAATTTTAAAGACTATCATCATTACCAAATTTCACATTTAAAATCACAACTACATATTTTTACTCATTTCAGGAGAAAATGCAAACAGCCAGCACTTAACCTCAACCAATTCTTTCCAGCCTAACCTACCCAAAGAGCAGGGACAGATTGAGCTGGAGGCTCACAAACATTCCTCATGCAAAAACATCAGGTTCCATCTCACTCTGGATGACTAAACTTTCTCAGAATCTGTTTGCGCAGCGAGCACTGGACCCACAACTGATGGGCTGCCAGGCAGGCCAGACACCAATTCCCTGCTGCCAGCTCTCACCAAGGGAAGCTTCTGTGAGCAAAGCATGCAGGTAACGATACTGTCCAATAAGCCCTAACAGTGGCCTGATACAATTCTATCTGAGGCCAGCCTGTGCTGGATGGAGCAACTAACTAATGCCCTCCCTCAGCAGGGGCACGGAGTGCTCACAGAGGTTACAGGGTTGGCATTTGGGGGGAACTGACACACTCCCAGTGCACAACAGCCGGCACAGAGGGATGACCTCCCCAGCTGTTTCAGATTCTCCTGCTCAAGATGCCTACCATCCTGAACCCTCGAATTTTACTAAGGTTCAATCTACAAGAAAAGTGAAAGCAGAGTACAGCCTATGGCTGGCTATGATGCTATGAGCTCTGTGTGCCTCTGGATCTTCTGCAGAACATGCCACAAGCATGATTAACAGCTAACAATGCTCAAAGGCTGAGGTCTCCTCTGCCAGCCCCCGCAGAGCATCACACAGCTTTTGCACGCTGCACAGTGGAAGCTCTGTAGGCCTCGTAGTCTGTTAGCATAAGTCTATGCACGTTAGAATACAGATAGAGTTGTTCTCTCTGTTCCTAGGTCATCAATATATAAACCTGTGGCTAACTACTTAAAAGCACAGTTGCATCAGTCTCATGCCTCACACGCTGTGCAACGGCACAGAAGGACACCACATGTCTAAGACTAAACCCACTCTTTGCTAAGCTAACCATTTACACCCGCATTTGAATTCCATCTAGCCTTGCAACCATGCCAATACAGATTTGGCCCCCCTTCATTTCTTTCCAACCTAGAATCCTCCTTGCAAGCTGCTGCCAGCTCACCACAACACTTACCTTGAGTAGAAGGAGCCAGGAAAGGGAAGGAGAAGCCTTACCGCTCCCACATGCCCTTACCATTGCATATACACCAGACAAGTTGCATGTGCAACAAGTCCAGCCTTCAATCACACGCTGTTCCCACATGACAGGATACTCTCAGTTAACTGAGTAGAAGTTCAGCGCCTCATCACAAAACTGTCCCACTGTCAGCATTGGCTGGTCTCTGCTGCAGCCTTAGCAGAAGAACAACTCGAGAAACAAGCAGCCTTGGAGAGTGCACCACACATTCTAATGAGAAGGGACAGTGTCCTTGTTGCTCAGGGAGGGCAGGTTATCTTTAATGCCACTGCCAGTGTAAAGTCAGGTAGACAGCAGGTTCCAGTCTTGATGAGGTCCAGCGCAGCACCTCTACATATGAATACAGTGTCCATGCAAAGGTGTCCACACAAAGACAGTTCCTCCCAGCTGTGGCTGCAGCACAAACAGGAACAGCAATCTGTTCAGTCCTGACAGCAAATCCAGCTGGAGGGCATGCAGCGCTCTCCTCCAAGCTTCTCCTGGAAAGCAGGACCTTGAGCCACTACCTCATGCTCTTCTACCATCATGAGACCTTTCTTGGGAAGTAAGAGCAGTCAAAATCGGCTGGCTGCTCAGCTGACACAGCCCACCACTTTGCAGTTCCTGTGGGGAAGCCAGCAGCTTTCCAGTTTGGGTTCCGGTTGAGTGAAGAGAAAGGGTCACGTTCTGCAAGTAGGTCTGCTCTGCAAATCTCACCCCTGCTGAGAGGGGTGTCCAGTCAACACTCAGCATGGTCCCTCTCCCATAACAGAGAGCTGAGGCCTTGGTACAAGCATCAGGGCAAGTAAGTCTCAGCAAGATTTTCTAATGCACTGCTTTCTTGTTTTCCTCCTGTTCCTTCTTTGTCGCTCTGCATCCCAGCGTAGGAGCTCAGGGCCGCCTGGCAATTCCACAGCATCCTCTCCACCACCCGTGGTCGCTGGCTAGCTCTGTGCCTCGGCTCTCGGCCTCGCCAGAGGCTCACAGCCAGTGAAGGAATCTCCTTCCTTGAAAGCCCAGACCCTGAGGAACTTCCTCCATCCGTGTTTGCCAGAGACGTTGTTTGCCAAGCCTCAGCTGTGCTAAGAGACATTTATTTAACCAGCCTTTAGTCTCGTGGGGTAAACCCTGTGAGTCTTCTCCAGCAAGTGCCTTACCTTTGTTCTAATATTCCTTTAAGCAGTCACACCACGGCACTCACACATATGGGCACTGTGTAGCTATGAAGAAATCAGAAAGCAGATCCCCATGATAAATGACTCTGAGCATTCAGAGTGTCAGTGACAAAGCAGAATTTAATCTCCATAGTCCTTAGTTCCCTGCTGTGTGCAGGCAGCTCTAAAAACCAGAACACCTGTTGGCACACAGCAGACCTCAGCAACATGACCACACAACTTTTTCATCTCAGTTAGTCTAGAAAGAGGCACCAACAAAATACAAAAATCCTGAACTGTCCTGAGACGAGTGTTCAAGGCCTTCCCACTGGATAAGGCATTTGATGTGGGGATATTAGCACCCCAATTGCTGCAAGGGACATTTGAGTCACTCTGGTTTGACGTATGCTGTAGGTATTTTTTGGTTATGAGCAATTTGTTCTGTTACATTGGGGGTATTGGCTATTTTGCGGAGCAGCTGTGCTGACTAATGGATCACAGCACTTCTGTGCCATATAGTTATTGCACAGAAAAGCCTCTCTGTCTCTCTCATCCTTCAGGAGTCCAACAGTTGCTGTCCTTGGGTTTGGAATAAGAAGGGGCAGGAGTATGCCTGGCAGCAACAAAAAACATTAATTCAAAAAGCTATGAAGAGAGTTTTGTTTTCCCCTCTTCTCTATACTGGTGTTAATAGCTTTGCAAAGCAGAGAAGTTCACCCAATGACTTCTTGGCTACTTCCCCAGATGGTGTCTTCAAAGCTGGCTTGACAGCAGAAAAGACGCCTTTCAAAAATCTCACCAGACACATTGTCAGAACACCCCAGAAAGTGCTTTCACGTGGAAGTTCTCTTGTCTACACACCCCACCAACAGAGTGCAAGGAACAGACACAGTCTTTTTGGTTTCCTCTCCCCCTCCTCACTCTCCTTTGACTCACAAGAGCCAACACACTATTTGCTTTGCTCTGCCTTGACACCTCCCCATCACTCTGCATCACCCAAATATGAAGTTATTTACTAGCACAACTGATCTCTAGCTGTTCTGAGACTCACCTGTTTGTTCATGCATTATAACATTGATTTTCTCCAGACAATTGTTCTGATCATTGTTCTAACTCGCAGAGAGCTCCCGTCGTTAGCCTTGCTTAACAGGAAATGTTTTGCCACTGACTGAGCAGCTCCGCAGTTACCAGACTGCACAAAAAATCATCCCAGCTGGGGGGCTGCGTCTCCCTGCTGAGCTGCTAGCCCCAGACATCGCAGGAGGGAGCACGCTCAGTGCTTTTGATTTTGGACATGTGCTAGGAAAGACCGGGGCCAAGAGGAACAAACACCGTTCTGCAAAGGGTCACTGCTGAAAGGATGGTTGCTAATTAATCGGCATACAAACCGAGGGCGGTTTTTGTTCATTTGACGTTAATTGCATTTAATCTCATTCTCGTCATTAAGAGAAGCCACCGGGCCAGGCTGATGTTGCTAGTGCCTGACGTGCAGATTCCACCCACATTTGGGATGCAAGGCGAGAGGAGAAAAGTAACGGAAAGAAAGGAAATAACCCTTCCTCACCCCTTCTGCATCACTGCACAATTTTATTGGGTCTGTTCCATTATTTAAACAACTTCTGTTTTCCAATAACATTATGGAAGAGCTCAAAGGATGAAAATCATACATGGAGCATTTCACTACTAGTTATTCTTGGTCTCCTGGGTAGCGGCTTAGAGCTTTGCTAGCCTGCACAGCCCTGGCTCTGGTGCTTCTGTAAAGGACAGCAATAGAGAAAACTGCTTATATGAAGCGGTGCCTGTGCTTAGTCCTGAGCTAGTCCCAGCAGACCTGCCAGTGCCCCTCAATATGACCTGCAACTGCCGACTGCCACCTTTCATTAGCTCTGCCAAAATTGTTCTCCTCACCTTGCTACTGACCACAACTCCACCACGCTAAAGCATGCTGAAGTCTGTCTTCCTCTGACGTTTTGTAACACCAGGTAGTATTTGCTCTTAATCTCTGGCCAAATTTGCCTTGTAAGTCAGTTGCACTTTTGAAGCCTGAACTTCCCAAGCAAACTACCAGTGCAACCACCAGTTATTTGGCTCTGATCTGGGGACTGTGCCACTATCTGCCCAGCCACCTGCTTGGGAAACGGGAACAAGCCTCTTGCCTCTGCAGGAATCAAGCCTGGGGGCAGAGGGGCAGCTTTTGTAGCACAAGAAGCCCAAGGTGGCAGATTTCATGAGTACTGGCTTATTGCTTCTGCAAGTGCCTTGCATTTTTCCAAATCAGCATCAAGAACAATAACAATCAAGATCAGGCTCTGTCGGCACCTTTCCCCTGCGGCCGCACACATCGCTTGCCCAAAGCCAACGCTGCAGTTTATCATAGATTTTCTTTGTCCCTCGACAAGTGTTAGTCCCATTGCCTCCCACCACATAAAGTGGACATATCACAAGTGCCGTGAAGGACTGGCTGAGTTTTAAGTGGTCTGAAATGGCTCCACTAGACTTGGTCAAGATTGCTTTAAAATCATTTCCCATTAGGACTGTGACCCACTCTCTTTACAGCCAACATAATGACTCTGCCTCAGGGGAAGATAATTACATCCCGCTATCTATACACATCAGAAAGTATACACTACAAACACTACGGTGCCTTTCTGGAAGGAGCGAGAGAAGGCAATGCAGGAGGAGAAGGAGATAACACTGGATGCCCCTCCATCCTGCAACTGGAGTCACTCTGAGCGTTTCGCAAGCTCGTGGATTAGCTCCCGGGAGGGATAAAGGGATCCAGAAGGCACAGAGTGTTTCTAAAGCAGAACAACGACAACTTGTACAAATCCAGCTCTGGTTTTGTGAGGATTAAAATGAACTTCACCCAACTGTGAATATCCGTTTCCAGAGCCAAAAGGAATGGAAAACCACTTACTGATGCAACAGCATTTCATTATTGCAAACCCTAAGCCCAACGCTTCCAAAAATTAAGGACAGGCAACAGTAAAGCTATTGCTGGGGGATGTCGGCTGCAGAGGTTTAACTGCTGAACTGCCAAGCTGTGATCTGAGCACAATGTAAAGAAACAGTATATACAAATAAAGGCAACTTCTCCATACTTTCATTCTTGCTACCAGCTCCCAGGATAATCAGTGGGGAAATAAAAGGAAAAAATAATCCCAGAAGCCAAGAGATTTTGGATTAAGTTGTATAAATGACCTGTTACCTCCTAACACAAGGAAGAAAGAAACGCAATAAATACCTGCAAAACCATTCCAGTATTCCGGATTAAATGGATTACAGAAATGGAAAGTACGTGATGCAAGATGTTATAAAACAAGACGCCAGGCAAGTGCAGAAATTTGAATCAGGCTGGCAAATGATCCCTGCAGACTATTGAGGAAAATTAATAGAGAGAAGAGGTAGAGAAAGGATACAGTAAGAATACTGACTTATGAACACTGTTGTTAGGATGTGAAAATTCAGCATGTCAGAATTCCACTTAAATCCACTTCAGTCTTGAAATAAAAATAGCAAATCCTACTGTTAAAAAGCACTGGAAGTAGAAAAGTCAGATACGCCAAGCCTCATTTCAGGATAGGTTTCCCCTGTGCATCCCTCAAGATTGAAGTTTGTGACTTTAATTATTCCTGGAACATTGTGTATAGAGGGATTCAACGCAGGGATTACTAGCAGGATCCTTGTTATAAGTGCCACTTCTCAAACAAATTACACTTCACTGGATGTCAGTAACATACACAAGAAAACAAATTAGATAAAGGCAGCGGGACGGCAAGATACAGATCTGGTGCAAGGAAATTTCACAAGGTCACTTAGAAAGACACTTAGAATATAAACTCCTACAGTGTTTCTAATTCCGCAGCGCAGTAAAGCTTCGCATGACCCAGACACAGTCCACCTTCAGTACACCAGTGACTGTGCACAAGTCTGAGACCAAGCCTAAGACCAAGCCTAGCTGAGATGTACTTTCTTGTGAAGAAATGCCATCAGGGATGGGATGGAGAAAAAGAGATAGGAGACGGAAAGAGCAACCCCAGTTGTCCTCTGAACTCCTAGGGATCCCTCCCATCTCATCCCATCCCGTCCCTTTGGGAAAAGCCAGGGAGAGGATGTCACTTTGTTAGGAGGCAGATACAGCAGCTCCTTGGCTGTAGGGCTTCTTTCACAAGCTGATTTTGCCTTTCCAGATCTCATCCTGGAACAGATTATTAACCTGCACTAGTTCTAACAAGCATGTCTTCCACACCAGGAATTTTCATGAAGATGGAAGTGCAGGGAAGCCCAGTCCTTGGGTAGAGTGCAAAGAGCTGCTGAAAACACTTTACAAGCCCTCAGCTATGGCACTGTGCCTTTGAGATGGGACCTCAATAGCGGTGGGGGGATTTCACCTGCCATTTCCGAGGGTTACTAAACCCTGCAGTTCTGCCATGCGCTGCAGGAAGGCAAGCACTGCCCGGGGCCGAACCAGAGTCCTAGGCTCTGTTGTGAGACTCCTCCCAACTTCACCCAGCAGCTGTAGATAAATCCCCATCTCAGTTTCCCATTCCGTACATAAGTGTAATGCTACTTACCAACCACACAGAGGTAGGATAATTATTCACCAGCAGAAGATGCCGAAGAAATGCAAAAAAATTACAGCTCTCAAGGGATCCATCCCTCTGTACAATTTGCATTTAGGCTTCAGAGGAAATCTAATGTGTTATCTTGTCCCCTTCTGCCTTGCTTTAGCAGGCTCCTGCACTGGATAAAGAGATTTCCTGTCCAGGTCTGGGTAGCATGTCCACATTTAAGGTATGGCTCACCCTTTCTAGTCCAGCTTCATACACCAAGCACAGAGGCCGGCAGAGACTTCTCCAGATATCCTTTTTTCTATGCCTAATTCTATTTCTGCTCAGTGATACAGTGAAATTCCACACAGAAGTATTATGAGCTTGACTGGCTTTGTTTAACAGTTTACACTTTCGTTAAGCTGTTGCTCTTCAGCAGCCAGTAATTTTATTTGTGTGATAGCCATACTCATCTTTCCCATATGGGTGTAGCTGTTGCTCTCCTTTTCCTCTGGCTGAAGAGGCAAAAATTAGCAATGATAGAGCCATGGGAGGACTGGGAAATCTTATATCTGTTTGTAGATAGATATGGGACATAACATCTACTTGTTTTTGTGAAACATCTCCCAAAGACTAGGGTCATAGTAAAGAGCCTACGGGTAAATTTTAAAAAGGAATAATAAATTTTTAAAAATTGTACCAGGAGACTACCTTCCACTGCCCAGGTACAAACCCAGAAAATTGCAGTATCTTTCAGCAGAATCAGCCCATCTGACTCAGCACTACAACTCTTCTGCACCAGAAGCTTATTGCTGACTGAGCATTCACAGTAGTTGAGTATCAGATTTTAAAGAATTAATTACATGCCTAACTCTTGGCAATCTTTAAGCATCTTGAAATGTCTGGTCCTGGGAGCTGCAAGATCTGATTAAATCACAAGGAAGAGAAGTCTGGTTGGTTGGCCTCCACCAAGCCCCAATTAGACAATCCTCTACCAAGTTCAGGCAACCAGACGGAAAAGTAACAGGCGTTCTGAAATGTTAATGACCTGAACCGAGACAGTCAAATGACTCAACCACACCTCTTGGATAGAGGTTTCAAAAGTCACCCAAGAAATCTTAAATATTTCACTCTGCCACTCCCCTTTTACACAATGTGAAGGGGCCGAGGAGCAGGGAAGCCCTGCCTGCTGCGTGAGCACTGGATAGAGAATCTGCTGTCTGAGCAGGGGAGTGCTGGACAGTCCCACACATGGACTGGAATGGAGAAGCTATGGATGGATTGGGAGACCATGGAGATGTTCAGTCATGCGAGTATGTGCAGATGCCCAGGCAGCAACCTGCATGAAGCCACATGCTCTGCCCAGATGCAGAAGCCATTGTAGTCAGGATCTGAGCAAGATGGATTTGTTCTGAGCAACTGCCCACTGGCATCCAACATAACCAATGCAAGTAAGAGAAGAGAAGATTAGATGCCATACCACCTGAAACATGGACCTGAGCAAACAAAGGAAGACTGATGAACACCGGGAGATGCATCTTTATTTTTCAATCAATGTTTCTTCCCGCATAAATTCCAAATCCTTCTTTCAAGATTAAAAACCTTTACCGAGTGAAAAACAAGCTCAGCATTTCTCTAGCTCCTTCCTGTCCCTTTCTCTTCAGAGGACACCCTGGTAGAACACCAGATGCTAGAATAATTATTTAGGAGGCTTTTGTGTCTTATCTCCCATCTCCGCCACTGCAAATTTATAGTCCTGCATCTGTGTCAGGACAGAGACCTGCTTCCATCTGTCTAAAACACATCCTTTACAAAACAGACCTAAAGGTAGAATGTTTAATGGAAGCATCTGAAAATTTATTAAGAGCCTGGAAAAGAAAGGGACAGTTTAAAAGTGTGCTCTTTGCCTGTCTTGTGGACGCTGCTCAAGTGGAGGGAGAGTTTTCTTTTTTTAAAATATGACAAATGATGCTGGTTCCATCTTGTAATTTCCCTCACCGTGCAGCATGTCTGTTCATGATAGATACCAGTGCAGCTGCTTAGGTGTCCGTTTATCTGCTAGAAAAGTATTGTCTATTTGGAACCAACTCATCCTAAAACAGTCGCCCCAGAGGAGAAGAGAGAAAAGAGAGAGGGAAAGAGATGAGGGAGCTGTCAACTGGGAATACATCCATGCTTCTGCTGCAAAGGCCCTGGCAAAAAGCAAGCATCATATTCAGTTTTAACTACATCCTCTCTTCCCTCCTTCCTAGACCGTTCTTTTCCAGTATCACTCAACATCTCTTTAAATCCTCTTCCCACAAAGACCTTACCACTAACACACATTTAATTTCATACTTGCAACCCAGGGAAACAAAGCAAGCCCAAAGCCTCTTCTGCAGGTCTGTGCCAGCACACAGGAGCTCTCAGGTCCCAACCTGAACAGTTTGCGGTCTAAGACAGGTAACATTGAAAAGAAAAACAAAACACATAAAGGAAGAAGGGGGGGGGGGGGGGGGGGGGACGAAAACAAGAACG
>JAVSBS010015563.1:86556-100287 GCA_033124195.1 Coracias cyanogaster | reverse complement strand
AGGAAGAAGGGGGGGGGGGGGGGGAGAACAATACAAGAAAGGAGAGGGAGAAAGAGAAGAGGTGGTAAAAAGGCAATCAAAGGGTATTTATATTTTTTGTTTAATGAGACTTTAAGCAGGAACTTGCCAATTTTCTGTAACCAGGATTAGAATAGAACAAACTCAAATACTTTGTCCTTCCGCAGAGCCCTCCAAGCTGAATTTCTCTCTCTGCAAAATGGCCAGTATAGAAAGAGGCTCATAAATCCCTGTGACGTAATTAACTTCACATTACTCTTGGGGAAACAGAGGCAGGGACAGATTCATTAATCCAAGTCAATGAATCCAACGCAGTCTGGATTTCTGAATCTTCACAAAGTCCCACACAAGAAACAGCACACTGGGCCCAGCAATTTCCACACCATGCTGCCTGGCACAAGCAAGGCAAGGCACTCAAACAGATGAGAATGTTTTTGGAAAGGAAAAGCACAGCCATTAAACCACACCTGCCCTAGCCACGTAGCATGTGCTCTTATTAAAACATGCTTTATTACTTTATAATACCTCCCCCCGTTTCAGTCATTGTATCATCAGTACCAAAGACCACAGTCACATCTGTAAGACGCTGCCTCAGAAACCTGCTGAGTAGCAGAGAGCTGCACAACCTGTTTGAACAGGCAGGTACATATTCCAGCAGCTCAGCACTGCCAGGGTTAGCCTGCTGGTAACACCCGAGCTACCAAGGTTAGCGCTGGCTTTGATATGTCATCATTAATCTGCAGCCTAAGTATATCCTAAGAGGATGGTGCTACAGGGTGGGTCTCTGCCTCCAGTTTACCACTTCCACGTGTGTGCAGAGGAAACCTGGATCTTTTAAAGCTGTTCAGATATGTACACAAGGAGCTTTATAAGACATTTACGTTAAAGAATTGTTGGAACCAGCACTGAATTAAAGAATTTACTTTTAAGATAAGGAACTGTCTCTTTTATTTTTTCTGAGGTAGGGTTTCTTTGTTTTGAAAATAATGAAATTCTACATGTAAGATGGTATCAGTTGGCTAAGCTTAAATTGTGTAAGGTAATTGTCATTACTGTGACTTAAAACCGAGACTTGCATTCAGAAAGTTCAAAATTTGTTGTCTCCCAGAATTTAAGTTCACAGAAAGACTGGCTGCTCCCGCAGGCAGAAGGCTATTCCAACTATCTCTTTATCCATGATCAGCCCACAGCTACTCTCACACATCAACGGTCCTGAGTGGATCTTCTGACAGCTACCAAAGCACCATCCTTGGATGGTGCTAACCAAAGGTCCCCAAACACCAGGACCTAAATCATGCAAACCGAGTCTGGCCGCACTCACGTCAGCCAGTCTTAGCTTTACCACTAGCCTGAGAAGAAAACATAGGGGTGCAAGCACACATACACACCTCCTAGCCCACCCAGCACGGGGGGGACAGGCTGGTCACTTGATTTGAGAGAGCTTTTCCATTTGTCCCACTCTACTTACTGCAGCATTTGAACATAGAAGCCGCTCCCCTTTCAACCGCTCTGCAGTGGCCATTTCTCCAGAGATGTCCATCATTTCCTTATCAAGCAGTAAAAAAAAAGGTAGGATCACTCAAGACACAGCTCAGCCTTGCTGAGATTTCACTCTCTCAGCAGGCTGTAAATGCCCCTATAATGTTGGCTTTTTTATCTTGTGTTATTATTACCCACGGCTGCCATTCAGTCTGCAGAGAATAAAGCGCCAAGGCTTTCAGGACCCACACAATGGCTCTGTGCATTTGCCAGCAGTTGGACAAACAATACCTCTGTGTTTCAGCTTTATTGGAAACCTTTCTGTTGTGGGAGTTTGACTGCATGTGTCCCTCCGCTCAGGCAACGCAGAGGTGCAAGCGTGTGCCTACAAATTCAGCAGTGATTTCAGGAGCACGTGCCCCTGCGGCTGCCTACAGAACCAACACGAGAACGTGCAGGCAGCTGCCTGCAAGCCTGGTGTGCTCCTGCAAGCCTGTGGAAGGATGGAGATACGGACCTGCAGAGCCAGTCAGTCTTCTCTATAGATGAACTAGGGCTTACAAAGCTGAACAGGGCCCCTCTGTGACTAATTACAAATCTCTGCCTAAATGGCGTTGCCGGCTCATATGGAAGTCTGATGATACATGACACAACTATGAAAATGTCAAAGCTCCACTTCCCCAAATCATGTTCTTACATGAAATCTTGGCTTCTGCTTAAAATTAAAGAGCCTGAGATCGTCCTGTTTTCAAGGAAGGCTTGAGAAGAGGAACAATGGAAAAAGGACAAATCAGAATGCGAGCAAGATTTAAAGAATGCAGACCTCTACTAATCTGGGGAGACTGATTGTTTTGGTTAATTTGTTATTGCTTGCAGGGGACACTGCAGATGTGTGAACTCTTACAGAGCTGCAAATATTCCCTCACTCAAGAAAACGAGCCATGCTGCACACTCTCCGCATATTTGAAACCCAAGAGAGAAGTCAGAAATTCCCCCAAAACCACAAGGTTGACTCGTAAAACTGTTTAGAAACGTACTGGGGGTTATTTCATTCGCCTTACAGTTTTAAGCACCTGAGTGATGTTCTCAAACCACCGCTGTCTAGGCAGAAGGGCTAGATTATTTGGTTTATTCTTTCCTTTTTTTTATTAAAAAAACACAACTAAGATTCTCACGTACTTGTAAAACTTCAGGAACAACTCCACAAAACTAGGGCAATAGAAAACATGCCAAATACTTCAAGGCTTGGCAACAGCGAGTGCCTGCCTGTCTCTCCACTGCAGGAGGAATGTCTGTCTGTCTCTGCCAATGTTTCCGAGCAAGAATGTCTCATCCCGATAGCCCATGTACATATAAAACACCTATGCTGTCAGCTCTCCAGGAAGAGACCTTGACATTTTGCAGAAAACCACATCCCCACCTCCCCTGAATATCAGCAGAAGGCAGAAAAACCTGGTAGATCTGAAAACGTAAGAATCAGGTGCTGCCTTCAGCAAGAATTAAAATAGAAGAGGTAGTGGTGAAATGAGCACAGGTCAAGTCACTTGACTTGGAGGACCAAGGAGCCGACTTCCAGATTTCCCAGGCCTGTGTCCACAGCTGGCCTGCCCCGCTCTCTTCTAAACGGAGAAAAGAGGTATTTTGAAGGGGAGGAAATTGAGACTTTGCTATCTTAAGGAGAATAAATAAAAGGTGAATGGTTTCAGCATATCCTGTATTATCACTGTGATATTACATGCCTTATGCACCTGGAGAGATAAACTGCAGCCCACATTCTGAGCTCTAACTTTATGGTAACCGGGCTGCCATGGGAAGATGAGCTCTGCTCTCTGTGGACAGAATAACTGGATTGCAACGTTCTCTTCCCAACAAGAGTAATGAGGTGCCCAGAGAGCTTGCAGAGGTGTCAGAGAAACAGATGCCATTAGACCCTTTGCAGGCCAAAGGCAGATCAAGAATAACACAATACCAGCATAACAGCCCCTTATCAACAGCCTTGCAAGCGCTAAGAAGTGGAAGCTGAGCGAAGGCTGTGACACCCGTCTGCATCACAGCCCTGCTATTACTGCCTTCCGACTTCCCGCACCATCCAAGTGTCCAAACGGCTTTGAAGCAAGAAACTGCAAGACAGGCAGGTGAATCTGAACCCCAGTCAGCTGTCTGAAGAGACAGTGTGAATACCTTACATTTCAGTAACACTTTTCATCCACAACATTTCCGAGACATCCATTCAACCTCAACACTCCAAACCACAGAAGTAATATCTGCCCAGGCAGAGATGGGCAAAAACCCGCGAGTTAAATGACTGTTCAAGGTCGTCCAAGGACTATGAGAGAGACACACATATGTCTAGCAAGTAGATTACTCTTCCCTTTTGAAAGGCACACAGGCACACACAGGGGATTGAAACTGCTTAGCCAGGTGTGGAGCCTGCTGTGATCAACACAGCTTCACTGAGCAGCGACTCTTCTCGCTGCTGCTAAAATGTAAAAAAGCAAACCTTTATAACAAAATCCATTCAAACAGATGCAAACAGGGATGGGGGATTTTGCATCTGGGCTAAGTTACTACAATCTACACATCCTATTTGTTTGCTAGTTATTAAATTACCCACAAGCCATCAACAATTCAAGTCTCTCTCTCAGAGGCAGAGATTAACCAGGAATTGCTATGCAGAAATGCTGCTCACCTCTCTCTCTAGCGAGATCAGCCTCATGATGAGCTGTGGACATTTGGGAACAAAGGTGAGCTTTTCTGCAAGAAATGAGAGGCACAGAAAGACAGGAAAATGCTGCTATGGGGAGAAGAGGATTTGCAAGGCAAGAATCTATCAGGAATGGTTTCCTACACGCACTGAAAGCACAGACTCTGATCAAACGCACTCGTGTATCCGGAGCGCAGGAAGCCGCTCTTCTGTCCAAGCGCTAATGCAAATGAGATTTTCAGTGAAAGACAATGAAGTCGGTATGTAAATATTAATTTAACAATCTAGTTGACAAAGCCTCAGCTGATCTATAAATAGCTGGTTTATTAGCAGGTGATGCTGAAGGCAGCTATCCGGGCTCTTCTTCCCACAATCCCCTGTGCCATCTTGTTTTCATTTGACCCCAGAGACACAATGACCCTTAACCGTATGCAGCTTGCTTCTCCACCGCTACCTGCAGAGTAGCTACACGCACTTGACAATACAATGCATATTTATCAAGGCCCTCGCACAACAAGGGTCTTGCGGCACTACGCTCCCAACAGCTCGCAGTCCTCAATTAAAGAGAGCAAATGGTTTAGAAAAATAGGAGAATCACGCAGCCTTGCTTTTAAGCAGGAGGCGGACAAGGAGCTGGTCACACAGGTACCATCAAGCATTTAGGGAATGACTGACACAGAGACAGGCACTGTCCATCTGCATTTACACTCCGCTCTTAGCAAACTGAACTTCTATGATAATAGCAACACCTTTAATAACTCTAGACCACCAAAGAAGCATTTTGCCATCTCAAAACAAAATGTCAGAATCCTGATTTCTTTTTGCAGTTTTATTTCATCTGGAATTATTAATTTATAATGCATAATAAATCTTACAATTCTTTGCCATCTCTTTGGGCCGCACAGGGGGGAATCTCCTCTTTCACAGAGGGACGAGACAGCTATTTAACAGCGGACAGCAACACCACACCAGAGTTTAGGGCCAGCAGTCCAGAGTATTGCCTCCTGGTAAAACTGCTGTGGCATCTGGATCAATCCAACAGAATTGCCCTGCCTGCAGTAAGGCCAGCATCCACGGAAACCACGTGAATTAGGATGTTTTAGGCTATTCACATGGTTTTCTATGTATTCTCCAGAAGCCATTTAAAGCCTCAGTCTTCCTCTTGCTGCAAAAAACAGTGACATACTTGATGGGTTGGGCTTGTAAATAGGCAGATTGAATTAGAGGAACAGAATGGACTTTGTTATCCCTCCCTCCCACTTGCTTCAAGTTTCTAAAGAAACCTTCTGAACACAGGCAGTTACTATGTCTCTCCTAGCCATATGATAAGCAGAAAGAAAAAATTAAAACCCACACAGTTAACACTTTTTTTCCATAGGGTCCATCATATTCTTACAGCTTGTGCAATGGCAAGCTCTAGAATTTAACCTGACAGGGAACCTGCTGTGAACTTCAGTGGTCTGGACAATAAATCTTTACAAACTATATTTTTAAAAGTTTTAAATACAAGGGTTAAACTGATATTTATATGATTACTACCCTATGATGGTCTTACAGTCTGGTTTTTAAGACCATCGGGGACTGTAGAAAGGAAACTTCTGCAATAAAGCTCACTTACTAAACAGTCTTTCCTGGGAGGACATACTTCTGTTTTCCATTATTTATGGAAATAAGAAAGATGAGTTTGACTTAGTAGAATAGAAACATAAAATAAAGCCATGCTCAGTAACCCTGCAAAATTTAGCAAGAGAAGCACTATACGTTGCCAAACTGGTCATAAATAAAGAAATCAGCTGTTCTCATTAATCAACTAGAACAAAAACCTAGTATAGTAGTAGATTTGCAGTAATCTCTACTATATTATTTACTCTAATAAAACTGGCATAAATCTAATAGCAAAAGACATGAGCAGCACTAAGGAAAAACTGAAACATTTTACATAGCTCAGTAAATGCAAGATGCTGCAACAAGACACCATAATAGTCTTCTCGGGAGAAATTCACACAGTTGTTGTCTCTTTGTCTTTGATGTCAAGTTACATATAATGCCAAATGGCCCAAAAGAAGCTTGTGCTCTTCCCCAAACCTCTACAATGTGCCTTTTTCTGCAGCTCCCACTTCCTCTGTCCACCGTCTGCTTTTCATATCGGCATATCCATTGCCTAGATCCTCGATTCCACAGCCCAGCCAGCTGTAATCCAGGAGCACTTACAAGCCAGGACCCAAAGAAATGTTTAACTGAGTTTTGTTCTCTCAGAAGTAAATTTCAAACAACCAGAGCACAGATGAAATCCAACTTATCCAGAGTAATGCATTCTTCACGCTTCTTTAAACACGGTCACTCACCGAGGACAGCCTGGCAGCCTTCTCTGTGGGTTGTAGGCTCCAGCGCACTGCTAGGAACTGTGCTGAGACAAGTCCACATCACATGTCAGTGGAGATGGACTGCGCCCTTCAGCTCTGGGATGGAAAGATAAAACTGCTAGAGAGGTTCTCTTCCTTGCCAGGCACGCTGGTTTTTATCAACGGGAAAAGCCAATTAAAGTTGATAAAGACATATTCTCTGCTGATTTTTCCTTACTGCCCACTGCTCAGTGCTAGTATAATGGATAATGTTCTGCCTGTGGGTGTATTTTCTAAGATCTGTCAGTTCTGACAGCATTTTGGCACCTGGATAACTCAAGATCTATACTGAGGGTCCAGGAACACACCATTTCTCAGTAGCTGATGGGTACATTTTTCAGCAGGGCTTCCCTAATTAAAGGGCTAGAAAGAGATGAGATCAGATTGATAGGCTTTGCAGTCAGATGTCTTACACTTAGTTTGATGAATTATACATCACCTTTTGCAACTTTTGGAACATGTGAGAAGAGCATGCAAGAGAAACTACATCAATATGTCCAAAATATCACAATATAATTACTTATTTTAAAATTCCACCTCTGTCCCTATGGTAAGACCATTAAAGACATACCCAAGAAAAGCAACGCTCATGGACCAAAAAAAAAAAAAAACAAACCCACCAAATCAAAAAGTAAGTTGAAGCTATGAAATGAGATAGTGTGGCTTTGAGGACACTCCCACATGGAAGTGTTTTGGCCCGGATGGGACACAAAAGGTGCAGCCCTCCTCCTCCGAGCATCACCCTAGGCTGGGAATGCTGTCCTGGCACTGAGCGCCTCGGGCAGCTCAATTAGCAAGCCCCCCCCACCACCACCAAACCAGAGGAAAGTTTTGCCTTGTCCTGAGCTGTCACAGTCTTGTCTGTCAGAGCCCTTTCCATATATATAAGGAAATATAACTCCAGAGAGGCCAGCAGCAAGATCTTTCAGAATAACCACAGCCTGCTCTGCTCTGAGTGGGATCTGCAAGCACCGAGCTCCTCTTGGAGGGGGCAAGGGGAGAACAACAACAAAAAACGCCAAAACTGGGATATGAGAGCCTACTATCAAAGTGAAAGTTCACGAGTTCCTTCCTGCCACAGCGTTGTTTAGACCAATGTAGCCTTAAAACTACAGAGAAGATAGTTGCAGAATAACCATCTAGAATGTGAAAAACAAATATTTGTTGGTAATTTAAAACATGAAACCAAAGCACTACAATGCAGAGCAACCAGGATGTGAAAAGCATTTCCAGGCACTGAGAGGTTAAAACAATTATTTGAACAGCTGGGAAAATTAAAATGGTAAAATAATAGCTACCCCTTCAAAATTCTACAGATGCAAAGAGACTCTTCAATGAATAACTGATAAAGGGGAAAAAACATTTTAAAAGAGAAACTGTTTCACGCATGAAGGTCATACAAGTAATAGCTCCTCTTAAGAGCCTGGATTTTCAGACTTGGCAAGAGATGTCGTGGTGGGGCTAACACAGCAGCCTTCTACTGCTAGGGACCTAGGGTCTAATCCTGAACACTCCAAGTTACACATGAAAGCGACTTTGGGTATATCCTTTCTACTGCTTTTTTGGAAACTGTTCCCCACCACAGCAAAAGCAAGGTCACATAGAATCATGCTGCAATTGTTGTAGCAGTTTGTTTGCTTTCCCAAGCAACTCTCCAGCACTGGCAGAGCTTCAAGTGGTGCCATCAGAGCAGCCAGCTCAAGTGATTTCACCACCCTGTTAGCCAGGGCTCCCCTGTACACACAACCTTGCTCAACTTAGAACGTGGTGGTACGTAATTTTTCAGAAAAATAATAGTCTGTAATGAGCAGCTTGACTATTCAGGAAAGGTCTAAGGGTAATGCCAGCGAGGACCGCAGTGTATAAGCCCTGGTGTACACGGTGCTGCTCATCAGGACAGGGTATATGAGCAGATGTATCAGGGGACGCAAAGCTCCAGCTAAGTCATCTTCAGGGCAGGGAGGAGCTGAAAGAACACAGCCAGGGAAGGTCTATCTGCCACCTGGATCCAGCTATCTTCCTGTAGGAAATGAATCTTCTCTCTCTCCACTAGCTATTTTAAAACAAGAAACCAAAGATTTTCAGAAAGTAGGGAAAAAACTGACAACAATATGCAGCACTGCAGAGCAGAAATCGGCTGCACAGTGCCAGCTCTTGTTTCTGGTCCTCACCCACTTCAAATGCACAACCTCTTCCATATAAATACTGAGCAAACTGTTACAAGGACAGCAACTGAACATACCTCAGAGCCCAAAACCTTTAGCAAAAAAAGGCAGAATCAGAAGAGAAGTCCAAATCCACCCATCCCACCAGTCAATTCTTTCATCACTCACACATATCCAGTCTCCAACTGGTAAGTCTTAGCTACTACTTTTTCCTTTAAATAACAGAAAGAAGTTAAACAGTATAAACACTGAAATGCTCCTACAAGAAGCCTTTATCTCCAATCAAGAGAATGTTATTCCAGGATTATTAGAGCATTTTTGAAGAACTAAGATGTAGCCTCCTCAATCTGTATGTTTCTTCGTTCTCCAGAGTAGAGCTTGCTTCAACCGACTCTGAACATGGTCATTGTACTTCTTCAGCTGACAGTCAGCTGGTATCTTCTCTGATGGGTTAGGTTGTTCATTAGTCAAGGATACTAAAAGAAAATATGAAGAGGATGAGCCTGCAGCCTCCCCCACACTTCTTGCTGCCATCACCTTGAACACCCCCAGCTACACAGACCAGGTCTGACCACTTTAAGGACCAGAAATATCCAACATGTTGCAGAAAGTAGGAGTTCCTACCCTGTGTCTATGCTAAACCAAAGTAGCCTGTGCCACAACATAACACGGCAGACAGAAGGTTTCCAATAGAGGTCTTGACATTCCCATGGTCCTGAGGGACCCGGTGACACATTTTTACAACAGTCAGGACCCTGCTATTCTGCCAAACTACATACATTTTGTTTAAACTAAAATTATGGCTGCAGCTTTAATTCCATATGCTCTCCTTTACTTCTAATCCTAATCTGCTGGCAAGAGCTGTTAGACCAGCAAGCACTTGCCTTTTTTTTGCCCTTTAGGTGACTACGTCACTGCGCTGCCTGAACAGATGCCAGCAGCTAGAGCGGCACAGCAAAACCGCTTCAGAAATCCACCAGCTGGGTACATAACCTGCCTTAGCAGAGCTGCTATTCATACTGGGAAGCCTGCAAATCCATCTCTGGTACCTTGTCATGGCACCGGTTGTGATAATGTGAAGCTGGGATATCCCAGCCTGTCCTCTCACCGTAGCAGCGTGATGGATCAGTCAACAGTCTTTTACTTGCCCAAGGCAAACAGCATCCTGCAAGGCTGATGTACAGCTACATAATGTACTTCGAGATCCTTCGGGGTTCAAAAAAAAGTGCATAAACCTGACAGAATGAGAAAGAAGATGAAGAAAAAAATAAAAGAAGTGTGAGGCTCACACACGCACCCACACCCTTCTACCCTACTTCCATGGAATCTCTGAATCCTACCTATGTTTCCTGAAATCAAACTCCCTCGTGCCAAGCAGCTTTCGTGTTCAGTGAGGAGCACAAGGAGATGCAGAGGATTACTCCTTGTCCTTCTAAGCTTCCAGTACTCAGAGCCCAAAGACTTCTTTTGCTCCTCCGATCAGCCACGTTCAGATGCATGTTTAAAAATAAGACAGACACTGAACTCTGTCTTGCCCCCTGAGGGAACTGCTGCCTCCTTTTTCCAAACTGCCTGTTCAGTGCTGCAGGGAGCAGGCAGCCTGGTGTCAGCTCCAATACGGATTCTAAAATGAAAGGAATGCAAACAAAGGGACAGAAGAGAGGAGAGAAGGGAAGGAGGGAGAGGGTGCAGACACACTGGAAGGAAGCAGGTGAAAAAATGAAGACAGGGGAAAGAAAAAAAATCTGAGCCCAGACTCTAGAAAGACCCGAGTAAATAGAGAAATAGAAGGAGAAGGTAGCAAAACCAGGCAATAGCATATGTCTAGCTTGTTTGTACATACTACAAGAGAAATCCTACAGGTGGCCAGAATTGCTCATGCTAGGTAGCGAGGAAGGTATCACTCACAGTGGTAACACTGAGCTACACATAGTTTAGAATATATATATGAAATAAGCGCAGCTTGAATTTCAATCATAGAGCATCACAGAGGATGCCTAGAGCAATTCACCCTGGCCCACAGTTCAAACATTTGCTCTGCACTGTCCTGACGTAAGGGGGATCCACCCCAGTGCCATGCTGGCGTTTGGACCTCAGTGAAAGTTTTGAAAACCTTAGGATATCGGGGAGAGCTGGGAGAGGAGTCAAGTGCATACCTTGCAACTTGCAAATAAGAAACGCCAAGTCAGAAATCAAGAAGACAGGTTCTTACAGCTCTATAACATGCAATTCCAGAAGCTTGTCAAAACTTCAGCGGCACTTGAGAAATCTGTGCCAAGATCAAGAATTGCTTCCAACTGTTGATTCTGAGGCAATTATTAGAAAGAACACAAGCTTGCCTGAGGTGAAACATGCAGTATGGTGTGAGCTTGCCATCCTGCTGTCAGGATGGACCAGGTAACATGGTGAAGCACAAATCAAAACTGATGAAGCCAAGGAAAGTACCAATAGAGAGAGAGAATTGAGAACAAACGTGGAGCACAAACCAAGGATCTCAAGGAAGAGCAGGCAGGACCCAGTTACAGCCTAGAGGCTTGTGGAGAAGTTCAGAGCCACTGAAGGAATTCCCTTACATACCTGGCTGGTGGGTCCAAACATCAGTCAGATCCAAACCCGCTGGGGAGACTAATTGCAGGCAGCTACAGATTAACAGGCAATCCTTAGAACCTCTTATCCACATGACAGTGTACAAGACTGTTGCGCTTTAGAAGACTCTTCTCAAGGGAAGATCCTTACTTCAGCCTTCAAGCACCACAATGCTCCTACTGCTTTATGCTGTCTCTTAAGAAAAGGTTTTTAAAACAGCAATGAAAGCTTTTTGCACTGAACAGCTGGAAACCAAAGTCGAAGCACAACCTGGCAGTTTTCTTGGCTGAACTCAGATGCCATTGAACCTGAGCATCAAGAGCAAAAAAGTCCATATTGACAAAGGTTTGAGACAGTGGCTCAAGATATTAAGAAAGTCCGAATTGCAATTTGCAGGATTTAAAAGAAGAATATTTTAAACCTTATCCTTCTGCTACAGCTGGTACCCAAGGATTATCTCCCTTACCTCACTCCTTGAAATATTTTTTTCCACCTATCAAAGCCACCATCTTCCCAGCAGGAGCAGCCAGGACTTGCTGTCAGGTCTCCTCAGATGTTCAGATTAGATAACTCTCTTCTCCATGTGGGAATACTCAGATCCCACATCTCAGTGGAGCAAGGATCTGAGATTCAAGTTTCCATGAGGGGATTTCTGTTATAGCAGATCTGGTTCCAGACACAGCCACTGTGAACAATGTGACAGGATACGAACCCTCTTCTATATATTCCTGCTGTGTGATCTCACTCTTCGTTTCTTCACAACCCCCTTTTCTCTATAGTTTTGCAACACTTCATTGATTCAACACAATCGACAAGAGAGCACAAAGGCAGAGGCAGACTCTCGGATTGGAACAGCTGGTTTTCTTGATGGTATCATGTCCCAAGGAGAGGTAAGGAATCACAAGAAAAGAGGCTGCTTATTCTCAACAGCAAACAACTCCACACTGGAGAAGAAAGCACGACCCTGCTGACTGTGAGAAAAAGGCAGCAGTGGGATTCTGAATGTATTTCACACTCCTTGATGGATCATGCCAGAATATTTTGTGGGAAAGCAGAGCGCAGAGAAAACCACACTTCAAAGTCTATCACTGTACTTGCAGGGCCTGTGAAAACTTTCTAAGTATGATCCCCTGCTACACTGTCCAAAGCTCACATGCAGACCTGCTGACACAACTAGTTCCTCAACAAGCCACACTCCACAACTTCTACACCGCACTCTTATTAAGGTTTGGAATAGGCTCCTGCCCATCATGCCAAAGCGGGCTTAATGATAGATGGACAAGGATGACCAGTGAGTAGTCAAAAGTCATTGAGCTGGTTGGCGACCAAGCTCTGAACAAGGATTGCTAGATGTAATCACCATCCATGTCACAGCCAGCGACCACAGCAAGTAACCACCTGTGAGCTGACAAATCTTAGACTATTCCACTCAAGCACAGTTGCCTGTCACACTAGTCCCTGGACACCGGAGCACAACACTGCAAACTTTCCACTTCCTTCATCTCGACCACTGTCCTACCTCAACACACAGCAGCAAAAACAAGCTACCAGGGAACTGACAACTGCCTGCTGAGCTGCAGGAGAAGGTGCTGAGGCCAGTAAGCATCAGCAGTTGCTCTGGTCCCCAGAGCTAAAATTTCCCAAAAGTTGCTCATATCTTTTCTTTCAGCCTAAAATGAAAGAACATTAATTGATCAGGCTATTGAGTTCTGAAAGCTGGGCCCTTTCTGTAGCCCTCTCTTGCAACAAGGCATTTGCTTCCATTTCTCAAAAGCAAAGAAGGAAATTGATACTTGGAGAAGGTATCTTCCAAAGGACAATCCCTGAAGCCAAGGCTGCTCTCTTTTCTCAGTTGCTGCCGTGCCACCCTTGTTGAGTCTCTCCAGTGAAGTTGTTTATAGTGGTTGCCTCTCGAACATTCAGGCAAGCCAGAGTCTTCAAGTGGAAACAGGCCATTTCATGAGCAGCAGAACTGAAGTCACTTGAATTCCTCCAGATTTGTGTCTCAAAGTTAAGCTCCTCTGTGATCAAACTGGTGTCTAATAAAGGGTGAGTCAATACCATTCCCCCTGACACAGGCACTCCTGGGGTCCCTTCCCTCCACCTAATTGCTTGTTTTCACAGATATACAGGAACTTATTACTTCAGAGCCTTTGTGCCTTCTGAGGAACATCACTGCAGCTCACCAGCGGGTTCAGAGCAAGCAGCGAGTGGAGCAGAAACCAGGCTCACACACACACACCCCACGGGTACGTGAGGCCCATTGCCTTAACCAGGCCAAAGCTCCACGAAGGGCTGGGGAGCCCCTCCAAACAGGCAAAGAGACGGCACATGGGACCCAGAACAGTGCCACCCGTGACACCAGGGTAGGCTGTAT